>CAMZMU010000052.1:56463455-56744400 GCA_947311845.1 Poa pratensis
GTCGAGCGTCTCGTGCTGGAGGTAGCCGACGCCGGTGACGGCAGCGAGCAGTTGGGATCCAAATCAAGAGACCGCGGGCACGATCTCTCCCCTTACAGGCCGGCATAACGACCTCACAGAGCAGCGGAGGAGGACGTTGTGAAGGACGACGCCCTGTCGGCGCTGGATATCGCAGCCACCGGCGCCCAGGTGGCCGGAGCTCCCTCGCCGGCGTGCAGGTACACACGCGTGACGCGTTCCGGCGAGCTCGACGGACCGCCCCTCATCGCGGCGCGCGCGTCGGCGAATAAGCCGGCCGTGACGCCGTCGATCTTGAACGCCAACAGGTGCAGCCCGGCGGCGGTGGTTCGAGGAGGTATAGGGGAGAGCAGGCTGCGGGCAGATTAGGTTTGCGTCCAGCTCCAACCCCTCCTCTCCGGTGTAGAACGGGATCTGGACGGCCTCATCTCCCCACTGATTCGCTCGAGGCGCCGCCGCCCTCTCCCGTCGAGAGAGCTGAGAGACGATGGTGTTGTGACTGGATAGGGTTGAGGGGCTGAAACGCAAAACTGCCGAGTTGTGGACTGCGGGTTGATTTCATGAGTTCCAGGGGAGTAAACTGCAAAACAGCGCGTCGTCCGTCCGGCAGAAGACATGACACTCCATTCTTTTATAGTAGAGATACTGACTGGAATAATCCATCTTATACCTATATGTTGCCCAATACTAGTACTCTATATTTGTATCTATATTTATGCAAAATTTGAAATATTAAAACGGGACAGTACATAGCCTGAAAATTCGATTTTTTGAAATAGAAAAATGTGGTTAGTGGTAGATATTAAGTTTATCTATATGTAGAATATTTTGTCGAAATTTTTTGAAATAGAAAAATGTGGATTCAATTTTTTTGGAAACCGAGCCACATGACATGTTCTATTTGGAAATTGTCTGCGTTATTGAAACATGGTGCTGAAAGCTCATGTTGTAAAATTCTTATTGTTCAAACCATACTTTAATCGATTATGTAGTCAAAACTCATGTTGTGAGGGTATTCTCACCATCATATCAAAGAGATAACCATATCATCCACACCTCAAACCATGACTACCCATAATCACTTTTTATCACTCCAACCAAACACAAAACATGGCTAACCAACCCACACAACCAAACATGAAAAGTGGTTATCATCAACCAGGTGGTTGTGGCTACCCAACCACTTTTTCATAGCCACTGAAACAAACGCACCCTTAGTAACGAAATGTGAGACGCAAGATTGGTGACGCTGATTATAAAAGAAAAAGTTTTTGCCTTGTTTCAAAAACAAAACAAAAAGATCGGTGCCGCTGATTATCTGAATCATGGGAATTAAACCATCGCACTTTTTTCGTTAATCTAAGGCAGGCAATCCAACAGACAACGCGTCTCTCGACTGAACCTGACGCCTTTAGATGGACCTTGTCTGCTAATGGACAATATTCAGCAAGCACAGCTTACAAATGTTTCTCCCTGTGCACAATTCAAGCTGACTATGCGGACCTGATTGAACGCGAATTTTGCCCTACGCTAAGGACACCCTTGCGCAATCTCCAGCGTCCGTTGCACGTGCGGATCCGAACTCTTTTGTTGACCAGTGTCCCCACTGCGGCGGTATAACCGGCTTTGTCAGGTATCCATTTATTTTTTAGCACCGTATAGGTAAGATTCTCTCCTGTCAGCCCACCCCCTCCGTACCACACGTCCACACCTATCGATGGGGCTGCCGACGCCGAGGGCCAGGCCGCCGCGCTCACCCTGCGCGTCGCTTCCGTCGCCGTCACGGTGCTGCAGCGTCTGTGCTTCTTGAAGAAACGGCCGGCAGGCTGCCGGCCGTTGAAGAGAAGAAACGGCCACCTGCCGCCGACGGCAATTCGGACGGTCACCGGCGAGGTAGCCGCCACGGCCGCGTACGAGCGCGCTGGAGGCGGCGAGGCCGAGGCATGGGAGGTAGAGATGGACTCAGAGCAGGGACGCTGAGAGGTAGCCGCCGCCGAGCAGCAAGAAGAGGCCCCATGGTTGCGTGCGAGTGCGATGCCGAAGTTGCGTGTGAGGTGCGGCTGTTGATGGTTTGATCGGTTAACTGTGCCCAGATTTTTTTTTGATATGCTGTGCCCAGATTTAATGGGGGCGTACCGAGCAGCAAAAAGACTTGGACGTCTGGACTGGACAGATTCCACCGACGTGACACGTTTAGTTGCTCAGATTATTTTTAGAATACCCCGGTTGCTCGTAGCTTGCTCGAGTGGTTCTCCGAATTCACCTTCTTTAATTACTCTATTCTCTAATCAATATAAAAATATTTCGATTTAAGAAAAAAAATGTATCCAAAAGATGGGTGTCAATGAGTAGGTTCCATTCCTATACTCCGTTTTAAATTCTGTGTACCGTAAATTCTCAATTTTGGACCGATGTTTGAGACATTTTTAGACTTTTTTTTGTCAAATTCGTCGCACTCAGACCATTTAAAACATAATTTTGACAAGCATATTTATCTCGATGTTTCACACAACTTTCATGTTGTAATTTTTTGTTTCGACAATCGAGTAGAGCTTCTACCGACGTATGTACCTGCTTAAACTCCTGCCCTCGCCACCGTGAAATCGGCCGTCGTACCAGCAGCTAATGTGATTATGTATGTGCATTTTTTTTAACCTCTCCATCATCTCGGCTCAGCCGCCATCGCTCGTATGGTGAACTCCGTCGTTGTCGCAACGTTTATTGGGGTGAAGAAATTCACACGTGTAATTTCATACCAAACGGAGGATCTTCAAAAATAATGGAGGTATCCACACGTGAGACCATAACATGTGAAGCTATCCTAGTGAAGTCGTGCGGCATTATCAAATAACATGTGAAGGTATACTAGAAAAACGTTGGATACCATTAGAGAATCCACTAGCATAGTTTCCTTGCAATAGAGGGTCTACGAATAAGCAATGAAGATATCCGATAGTGAGACCATGGATAACCGCTGATGGTAAATGTCCCAAGAGGGCAACATTTTCCATTAAGGGGTGAAGAAATTCACACGTATAATTTCATACCAACGGAGAGGATATCATCGTTGCTTATCACCGGTTAGCCATCACCGGTTATCTATATTTTAAGTTGATTTTAGATATCTTCAAGAATTTAGGGTTAGCCATCACCGGTTATCTATATTTTAACTTGTCCATGACTTTGTACAAATCATGAATTCCAGAATCTATCCAAATGTAATATATTTCCAATATTTACGTAAAGAGATTTAAATTTCTTGCAAATACAAATTCAGCAACTCTATAGTACTATTTCTCTGTCGAGTACGATGTATTCCAGAATCTATCCATAATGTAATATATTTCCACGTTTGTCACGTGTCGAGATCAGTTACCTCTATTCGCAATTGAAATTGTCAATCAATGAAGATATCCACGATTGATATCGTGGACAACCGTGTGGTATCAGAAATAAGCAACGAAGGTAATATGTCGAGCCTTTTGATACGTGACGAAGGTATCCGCATCTGGTACCATGTATAACTCGTGATAGCACTATGGTCTACGATGTTACTAGAAGATATTCTAGAAATTAGAAGTATTTTACAAAGCTTGGATTGTATGATCTACAAGCAATGAAGATATCCACATGTGCTAACGAACATGCGACAAAGACATCGACGATTGGTAACATAGACAACCGGTGATGGCTAACAAAAAATTATTGAGGATATTGAGAAACCAGATCATGGCTATCCGATCGGTGACAAAGGTATCTAGGAACCGCATCATGGCTATCAAACGTTTCAACGATAAGCAACAAAGACATCGACAAACGGTTACATGGATAACCGGCGTTAAATACCCAAAAATTGTTGGAGGTATCTAGGATCAGCATCATGGCTATCCGGTGAAAAGCAATGAATATATCCGGTGAAAAAGCAATGAAGATATCCGAAAGCAATGAACATATTCGAATGATATCCAAAAATTATTGAGAATATCGGTGTTTTATCAATTCCGGAGACATCCAAATGTGATACCGTGGACATCCATCGTGATACACTGAAGATATCGAAGCGTCAAAAGCATGGACAACTTATAATGGTTGATTGAAGATATACTGAGGTTGATACATGACAACTTATAATGGTCTCAAGCATGATCACATGTGTATCCATTGATGATATCATTGATAACCGGTGATTATATCGCATATAGTGTGCTAGAAATTGCGAAAATAACCAAATGTGATACCGTGGGCATCCATCGTGATACACCGAAGATATCGAGGCATCAAAGCATGGATAACCTATCATGGTTGATTGAAGATCGGGGGTTGCTACATGACAAATGTCCGTTCGTTATGCATTGAAGACATCCAAGAGTAGCCGATAAGATAACCGACCGGTCTCAAGCATGAGGCATGTGTAACCAGTGATGATATCATTGATAACCGGTAAATATATCACATATATTGTGCACGCTAATGTGAAAGATATCCTCAACCGGTACTATGGGCATCCGACTATGGTACCATGTTATATATTAGGCGGCGAGGATATCCGCCACCAGTACAATGAATCCCGGTGATGTTTCCAATATATTCATAGTTTATCACATTGACAAACAATGAGTGTTAACCGGCTAATATTGATAAAAGACTCACTTGGACTTGACGAAGATATCCGCCACCGGTAATACGGATAACCGAAGATATCCGCAAGTGAGAATCAGATAAAATGAACATGAAGAAGGTATCAAACGTTTCAACGATTAGCAACAAAGACATTGACAAACGGTTACATGGATAACAGACGTTGAATACCCAAAAATTGTTTGAGGTATCTAGGATCAGCATCATGGCTATCCGGTGAAAAGCAATGAATATACCCGGTGAAAAAGCAATGAATATATCCAAAAGCAATGAAGATATTCGAATGATATCCAAAAATTATTGAGAATATCGGTGTTCTATCAATTCCGGAGACATCCAAACGTGATACCGTGGACATCCATCGTGATACACCGAAGATATCGAAGCGTCAAAAGCATGGACAACCTATAATGGTTGATTGAAGATATCCCGGGGTTGATACATGACAAGTGACCGAGATATGCAAGAGTAGCCGATAAGATAACCGGCCGGTCTCAAGCATGATCACACGTGTATCCATTTATGATATCATTGATAACCGGTGATTATATCGCATATAGTGTGCTAGAAATTGCGAAAATAACCAAATGTGATACCGTGGGCATCCATCGTGATACACCGAAGATATCGAGGCGTCAAAGCATGGATAACCTATCATGGTTGATTGAAGATATCCGGGGGTTGCTACATGACAAATGTTCATTCGTTATGCATTGAAGACATCCATGAGTAGCCGATAAGATAACCGACCGGTCTCAAGCATGAGGCATTGATACGTCTCCAACGTATCCATAATTTCGGATGGTCCATGCTTATATTATACCAATTGCTACATGTTTTATTTACACTTTATATCATTTTTATGCATTTTCTGGGACTAACCTATTAACAAGATGCCACAGTGCCAGTTCCTGTTTTCTGCTGTTTTTTTATTTCAGAAAAGTTGTTCTGGAAATATTCTCGAAATTGGACGAAACAAAATCCCATGGTCCTATTTTTCTGTCACGCACACGGAGTCCGAAGGAGACACGAAGGGGACCGAGGAGGCGGCCACACCATGACACGGCGCGGCCCCACCTCCCGGCGCGCCGCCACGTGGTGTGGGCCCCTCAGGTCTCCACCGACGTCGCCCCTTCGCCTATAAATTCATCTTTTCGGGAAAACCCTAGACACCCAAGTCATTATCCACGAAAAGTTCCTGAGCCGCTGCCGCCGTCAACCCTAACTCGGGAGGGTTCTGAAACTCTTCCCGGCACCCTGCCGGAGAGGGGAATCATCACCGGAGGGCTCTACATCGCCATGCCTGCATCCGGAGTGATATGTGAGTAGTTTATCCTTGGACTATGAGTCCATAGTGCCATCATGTTTAGATCTTGTGAGCTGCCTATCATGATCAAGATCATCTTATTGTAATGCTACATGTTGTGTTTGATGAGATCCGATGAATATTGATACTATGTCAAGTTAAATATTGAATTATCATGTCTATGTTATTTATGATCTTGCATGCTCTCCGTTGCTTGTTGATACTCTGGCCAAGTTGATGCTTGTGACTCCAAGAGGGAGTATTTATGCTAGATAATGGGTTCAGTCTCCATTTAATCTGGGACAGTGACAGAAAGTTCTAAGGTTGTGAATGTGTTGTTGCCACTAGGGGGTAAAACATCGATGCTTTGTCTAAGGATAATTGTGTTGCTTACATTATGCACTTTACTTAATGCAACAGTCTGTTGCTTGCAACTCAATACTGAAAGGGGTACGGATGTTCACCTGAAGGTGGACTATTTAGGCACAGATGCATGCTGGATAGCGGTCTGTGTACCATGTTGTAATACCCAATTAAATTTCATAGTAGACACTGTAACTTGTACATGCATTATTATGCACTTTCAATATTGTCAATTGCCCAGCTGTAATTTGTTTACCCAGCATGTTAGTTATCTTTATGGAGAGACACCACTAATAAACTGTGAACCCTGGTCCATTCTTTTACATCTGATAATACAACCTACTGCAATCATTGTTCTCTTTCATTCTCTGCAAACAAACATCATTTTCCACACTATACGTCTAATCTTTTGTTTTCAGCAAGCCGGTGAGATTGACAACCTCACTGTTAAGTTGGGGCAAAGTAGTTTGATTGTGTTGTGCAGGTTCCACGTTGGCACCGGAATTCCTGATGTTGCGCCGCACTACACTCCTTCACCAACAACTTTCAAAAGTGACTTTGATCTCCTACTGGTCCGATTAAATCTTAGTTTCGTACTGAGCGAAAACCTGCTGCTATACTCATCATACCTTCTTCTTGGGGTCTCCCAATGAACATGTGCTTTGCACGTATCAGGTATGTGTAACCAGTGATGATAACCAGTGATGATATCATTGATAACCGGTAAATATATCACATATATTGTGCTCGCTAATGTCAAAGATATCCTCAACCGGTACTATGGGCATACGACTATCGTACCATGTTATATATTAGGCGACGAGGATATCCACCACCAGTACAATGAATCCCAGTGATGCTTCCAATATATTCATAGTTTATCACATTGACAAATAGTGAGTGATAACCGGCTAATATTGATAAAAGACTCACTTGGATTTGACGAAGATATCCGCCACCGGTAATACGGATAATCGAAGATATCCGCAAGTGAGAATCGGATAACATGAAAATGAAGAAGGTTTTTGGCCAATAAATATATTTGTAAGTACCAAAATGCCATATGATATACATCTAAAATGTTTGTTACAACATCAGGAGACCCAACCTACCAAAAGTGAGTAATTCCCGGATCACAGACACAACTAGTGGTGATCAATACACATGAACACAAAATCAAAATGTTATAAGCCTGGATATGTGGATATGCTACAGTATTATCTAGGAGCATTGATATGCTACAGTATAATCTTTCAAAGAACGCTCCTTTTTCGTAGAGCTATGCCATATCGATTTTTTCTTCGTGACGCTCAGACAAACAAAGCAAAACTAAAAACTTCATTCATTTGGACAAATTTTGGCACGCATTTACTCGCGGAGATAAAATACATTTCGTTTCTGAAAATAATATCATAATCTATATACATCTTCATGGTAATATGTATGCATGTTCAGAAAATATACAAAAATGATCTGACTTTTCATTTGGTTTTACACAGATCCACAAAATCACACGACACTTGTAGATCATCTAATGAAAGTATGGATCTTGACTGTAACTCCACGTGGGACCACATCATCTAAAAAGCATCACTGTAACTTGATTTTTTCTAATTTTCGTGCCCGAGTCAAGAATTAGGGCATGTACAATGCGGTGACATCAGCCTTCTCTTAGAGATGCCACGTCAGATTTTTGCTTAGTTGGAGGAAAGAGAATGAAGAGAGAGAGTGTTGTCTTCCCTTAGCTAAGGGATGATCTCTTAAAATTAAGATAAGTCTATTTTGTGCATTGTACCATATGCCCTCCCTTATTAACATAATTTCTTACTAAATTTAATTAGTTCTCATTAATTGGTAGAGATGACAACAAGAATTAACGCATTGTATAACTACTACTTATTGCCTTCTCTAAGTGACCTGGAGAGTTAAAAGAAGACCGGCCTTCTCTAACATTGTACATGCCCTTAAGACATATGAACATGAGAAGATCAAGATCAGTAGAGAACAGATGACCACGCGTGTGACAGGTTGAAGCAGTGGCTTCCCTCCCCGCCCGGGTTCGATCTCCCTCGGGAGCGAATTTCCGGGTGCCTCACCCGACGGCACTGTTCACTAGGAACAGCGCTCGTACTGTAGCAACACTGTAGGTTTACACTGTAGCTGTACTGTTCCAGTGGCGGGCCCAGGATTTCAAGAGTGGGTATTCAAAATCTTAGGGGTACAATAAAAATTGTTTGACAGTCTATAGCCTAGATTTTCCATGCACAATTGATTATAGCATCATATATTTTTAACCGTATCAGGCATAGAAGATATGAAACAATTTGACCATATTATCTCGAGTAATAGAAACACACCATAACTTGAAAGGTTTCAACTCAAATAAGCACCAACTGTTCAACATATGAAAGAAGCAGCATATGAAATACATAGAAACAAAAAACTGGAAAAATTATAGGAAAGCTTAAAAATTGCACAACTCTCAGATTTCTTGAGGCTTTTAAATTTATGACAAGCAAAAACAAAATTTAGGTCTTATGAATTTCGGATCAATTTCAAGTGATTTATTTTCCGAACCTATACATCATCTCAAGAATAGAACGGTACGAAGAAGTCATAACAGGAGACTGTGAAAATGATGATTGGATGAGGAGTGACGATCGGCGACTAAAATCAATCTGTGCAGCCGCGGACCCGATCGTTGTCTATCGCTACGCCTACGCGTATGCGTGCGAGAGCGATCCATCCCCTGGCTGCGCTATGGTAGATGGGCCAATTTGCTAGCTGGGCCTCATAGAGGGGCAGTCTCGTGGAGGGGGAAAGTGGGCTTATAGCACGAATATCTGTGATTTTCGTATTTTCTCTTATATACGCATATTATTGACTGTATAAACCTGTTTTTTGTTCAAAAAGTTTGGGTATTCAACTGAATACCCTTGAATTGAGATGGGCCCGCCTCTGTACTGTTCACTAGGGGAAGTATATTATTCTTTGCTGACCTCTCTCAGCACGCATTCGAGCCACAGCGATAGGAGTCACAAAACGCGTGTGGTTTGTATAGATCTGTAGGTCTTACCTTGCACACTAGGTGTGTATGGTGTTGTGTGCGTGCGTGTGGTGTGAGTTGGTGTGTTGAGTTCGGATACTATAACTGTACCAATCCAGAGACATTAAAAAAATCAGTAGAGAACAAAAAAAATGCACTGAAAAAACAAAGACAAAACCAGTGGACGCATACTATTACACAGGCAGCACGAGTTCTTCAGCTAGCTAGGTGCTCCAGCTGATGCGCCGCCATCGTTTGGGCTCGGTCAGCTCCGTCCCTAGCGGAGAGGCCCGATAGCACGCGCCGGGACGAGCGCTTGGCGGGCGCTGCTTGTCGTCTTCGCCGGTCAGCGAACCAGCTTGGCGCGGGCGCGGCGACCGGCGTCGTTCGACACGGTGCTACGTGTGTCAATGGAGCACGAGATGGGGTGGGCGAGTCTTGCTCGGTCGGTACCGCCACCAGAGCTGCCGCTGCTGCTCATCCTGGGCTTCCTCGACGACGCGGGGTCGCGCCACCTGGCCGCGCTGGCTTGCCACAGGTCTCTCACAGCTGAGCGGTCGCCGCGATGCCGTTGCACGGAGACCCGAGGATGCCCGACTTCCTGTTCCTCCCGCGTCAGGTCAGGGCGGAAGGAGAGGCGTCGGTGATGCTCATCACTCATTCTAGTACACTCGTACTACTTCACCTGCGCTCCTCGAGCAGTCGAGCTGCGGCGGCCCGGAACGGACCCGCAACTGCGGTGACGAAGCCCTGCTCCAATCGAGGAGAGAGCGGATAGGTGGCCGACGGGGCCTGGTCATGGTGGTGCTCGCCGGCAGCCCGGCAAGGACGGATGACGGGAGAGAGAAAAGAGTCCAGAAGAGGCGGAGGGGATTAGCTCTGTCTCTTGATACGACATGCTAGCCGTATTTGCTTCGAGTAGGGGGCGTAGGGGTCAGGAGTAGGGGTCAAAAAGCAAATTGCTGTCAGCTTTGGGCACAAATCCACTTGAAAACTCCCATGGCTGAGATTGCGCAAGGCGCCCGTACGCATGGACGAACAAGTTTTCCGACCTGATTCTAATGGACAATATTCATCCAATCCTTGTATCATATCACTAGTATCTAGAGCTTGTATCAGCCCAGATAATTGAGACCATTTCTTGCCGTTTGTTTCAGCTCAAGTGCCTAGTGGTTCAGTTAATCGAGACAATTTCTTGTCGTTTAATTGTTTCAGCTAAAGTGCCTCGTAGTTCAGTTCTGGTAGATTTTCAGAGTTTTTGGATTACATCAAGGTATTACAGAAAGGATCTCCACAAACATTGAAATTACAAACCAGTCCTCCTGTAGATCGATGCCGGCGACGACGAGAGAAACGTGCCGATGGCGCGCCGCCGCTCCTTCTCCACTGACGCCTTGGATGGGAGAAGATCCCCGAGCGGACGGGAAGTCGTCGGACCTCAAACTCCGGAGAGCCTCCGCCTCGCTCCGTCGCCAACATCGCCTTGGTTGACCTCCAGCTGCTTCGGAAGTGTCGACCAAATCCGCCGCGGCGAGATTTAGAAGGGGATCCAGCGCACACGGCGACCCCGAGGGGCCGCGAGCACGCAGAAGGAAGCGCTCCGCCGCGCCGCTCCAACGAGCACCGAGGCCGGAGAGGAAGAGCGCCACCTGCAAAACGCACACCAACACCAGCCGCGCCACCACCTCCCTGACGCCGCCGACGAAGACCCTAGCAAACCCTACGAGTTAATCTTGGTTTTTTCAGAGTTCAGAGCTAAAGTGCCTGGTATATACCGTCAGTTATTGATAGACATAGAAGGATAGTCAACATAATTATACATAGTTGATTGTTCCAACAGTAGGCTATTTGGACAGCACGTATTCGTCCTAGTGGCAGATAAGCTAGTTGGATAATACATACTGGTAGCATTTCTGATCGGAAATCTTGGTAGAACACAGTGTGCATACCTTTTAATACTCTCTCCGTTTCAAAAATAAGTGTCTCAAGTTTGATTAAAAGTGGATGTATCTAGACATGTTTCTCGTATAGATACATTCACTTTTGGGCAAAGTTTAGACACTTATTTTTGAACGGATGGAGTATATTTTTTGGACTAGGGTAGGATTAAAAATGGTTCGAACCTAAAAACCAACAGTTAACCATTTGATCTGTATTTAGTCCATATTAAATATGTAAAATGCCTTATAAAGGTGAACAAAGAAAGATGACGATGTTACCAATATTTGAGGAAAAAGTTTAAATTAGGTACCAGAACTGAATGTACAATGTACACCGGAAATACATGTCTTTTTTTTTTAGCAAGAAAGGGATATATGTCGTGATGGTTTGGTTCTTGTTTTTTGTTGAGTAACGCGTTGGTTTAGTATATAAACTTGCCGCAAATGTGCGTATTGATTTTTTTTAGAAAAGGGGTTGTCCTGCATCGAGTGATGCACACATCCATTTATTACAAAATCTAAATCCAAAAGTATTAAGGGTTTACATCTCACAATCACGATACTGAGGAAGCTCAACCGACCGCAGAAACAAAACAGCAACTACAAAAGTCTACTAATATGTTGTCACGTATGCTGGGAGAAAAATCATGTGCCACCAACAGGAGTCTTGAGCATCCAACAACCTCAAGTTCCCGCTGGTCCGAAGGAAGCAGGAAAGCACATAACTGGATCCAGTGTGTCGCCATATGAATAACCTGTAATACATGAAAAAATTCCTTTCCAAATTCTTCCTACAATTTCAAAGAGACCAACAGATAGCTGAAACGCCAATACGAATCCTATCTTTGGTCCTCTTATCAACCCGATTCAACCAATTCCCGAACATATTGGTGACATTAGAAGGGGAGGAATATTCTAAGTACAGAAAACAACACGCCAAACAAGTTTTGCAAAAGGGCAATAAATAAATAAATGCTCAATAGTTTCGGAATCTCCACAAAATGGACACCTAGTATTACCACAAAATGTGCGTATTGATCACCATGCAAGTTGCCAAACGCGAACTGGTCACCAAGTGGCCACACACGAGTTTTTGGTCACTTCGTGACGCCGGCCACGAGTTTGCAAACGCGGCAGACTGTTTTTTTCACAAATTACCCCTTAATTTTTTTTATTCCAATTGCTAAGTCTTTTCAACTGTTCATTGTTTAACTTTATAGAGGAATTTGTAAAACTACAAAACTTTAGGGGAATTTGTAAAAACAGCATGTAAACTATATGTGACAGAGTGATCAAAATGATTGTGTGTGGCTCCTTGGTGAACCGATTTTCGCATTTCGTAACTTGGTGATCAAAACGCTCTTCGCGGCAAGTTGGTGCACTAAGCCCGCGCTGTTCTCATTGATGATATACATGTGTCCCGAGAGAAGATAGAGATGTGATGAAAAATACGAAGAATTGCTTGCTTATTTCTTGCCGCCTAATCTAATGTGATGAAAAATATGAAGAATTGTTTGCATCGGTAGAATACCTGGACGATGGTTTTATGCTGAGTATTGATTGTTGCCGGCTGCTTGGAAGGCCAGGGTGTGCCGCAGTTAGTATCGGAGTTTGCTTACTTCACAGCTGGGAAGCGGGAAACTATGGCCGGTGTACGGACGTACAAGATTTTGAATTGGAGCTCGGACATCCAATCTACCCGGTTTGCGGTTTCGAAACAGAACCGACATAAGCTATGGCGGTCGAGACCTGTCATAATATGCGATCGAGATCAGCGACCCGTTCGATCTGCTCCTCCTCGAACCCACCCTTGTAATCACGGCGCGATGATGGCCGCCGGCGCCGATCGTCTATCCGACCTCTCCGACGACCTGCTCGCCTCCGTCATCTCCTTCCTCCCGACCAGGGAGGCCGTCCGCACCGCCGCCCTCTCCCGGCGATGGCGCCCGGTCTGGCTTCGCGCGCACTCCCTCAACCTGGACTCAAGATCCTACGGCGATCGTGGAGTTGACACATTTGGCATTAATGACCGCTTTGTCTCCGACGCTGACCACTTCCTCTTCGCAGCCAGCCGGTGCAACCACGTCAGGAAGCTATCTCTCGTTGTCCATGGACGCGAACAACAATACTTCGAGCATTTCATGGGCAAGTCCACGTGGGGGTGGGGGGCGAGCAGAGGCAACTATAACCTGATGACCTCCCTCCTCGCCGCCCCGCCACTGCGGACGCACCTAGAGGAGGTACTTGTCAAGTTCGTGGCCATCAATACGGAGCCAATTTATTATGGACAAAAAAGGAACAAGGAGAAGCTTAACCGTTGGGCGTACAAGCTGGACCCTGCCGAGTTACCGCTACACACCCTACGAGTGCTGGACCTCGAGTTCTGCAGGCTCGAGTCTTCGCTGGACGGCGCCGCCGTCTCCTTCCCTTTCCTCTCTTCTCTACGGCTTTACAAGTGCTCGTCTTCCACCAAGGATCTCGAGGAATGGATCCGCACCGCGCCGTGTCTCGCCAGCGTGCACATCGAAGACCACCACTTTTATGGCGGGTCTGATGAGAAACGTAGCGACAATTTTAACCTGTACAACCCAAGCATCACCACCCTCACGCTGGTGCCCGGCTCAGGCACCCGAGAACACTATGAGCTCGACGTGCCACGCCTGCGCACCTTCAAGTACATCGGGAGTTTCCAAGAGTTCTCCCTAAAATCGCCAACCACCAAGTTGGTACGAGTTGATCTGACTATCCAACAGACATGGTTTGCCTACATCTGGCAGCTGCTCCGCCAATTTCGTTACGTTAAGGCCATCAAACTGAAGGTACCAGCCATCGAGGGGATCGCGGTGGACAAGGACGTGCAACATGAGCACTTGTTCACGTTCCAATATCTGGAACGGTTAGAGGTAAGAGGGTTCTACGATCCAGGCCGCAGAGACGATGCGGCTCTTGCCATTGCCAACCTGCTCCGGTGCTGCCCGGTGATCCACGACTTGCGGATTCGAATTCCCGTGGATCCCTGCCGAGCCTATTATGTTGACAGGAGCACAAAGGTACCGGTATCCGATTTCGATGTGTCCATGGATGTGTTCAAGCGGCGCTTCTCGGAAGAGATGGTTCCTCTCATGCTTGACCTGGACGACGGTTGCTCGCAAGCTGCGGCGCTTCCTGGTTTGACTGGTTGCCGGTTCCGCTGCTTGGAGAATCATCTGAAAAGTGTGACGTTGCAATTTGAGTTGAAGGAGCTGAATAGCTTTGAGGTTTCTCTTGCCAAGTTCTTTGCGGAAAACTGGTCCTAGAGGTTTTGCAAATTCACGATGGGAAGCTTACCTTTTTCAGCCATGTCAATTGGACGGTAGAGAGATGGAGAGCTAATGCTGCTAAACATAGGAAACAAATGGAGTGTGGTCCAGCGGAATCGCCGAAGCAAAATGGGAAAAGGAAACGCAACTACCGTGTCTGCAACACGAAGTAAAACCAAATCTTTTAAATATGTTTTTAAGAAAAAAGTTTATCTTCATGTGCCTACATAAAGATGATGGAGACAACCGTAATTCAGAGAAAAGGAGCGCATGATGTAGTGATAGCCTACTAAATTGTAACAGTTAGTAGCAGATTGCTTGTTACCTCTACGATTAAAGAAAAGAAAGAAAGAGAGGCGGCGGCTAGGGTTTCAACCCTAGCCGTCGCCGCCGGTGTCATCTGCAGCTTCATCGTCGCCGCCGGCAAAGATTTGACGGGTCCTCGCCTCTTCTAGTTGCCGTTCTGGCACTAGGAGGGGTGGGGACCTTGGACCTGCGCACGGCGCTATGCGAAGGTACTTAATGTTAGAGCTTGGTTTTGGTCGTCATCTTCTTTGTTAATGGAGATGATATCGTCTGCAATAAGTGATCTCCGACGCTTCGTTCGACGACGAGATATCCTTCCCGACGTCAATGGTGGCTTTCGAAGATTAAGTTTGTCTACGTATGGTTCTTCAGATCTTGCTTCGTCAGATCAATTTTGGATTATTTCTCATGGTTACCGCGAGAAGGTTTGTCCTCGCAATATCTATCCCGGCTACTATGTTTTCGGCAATGGTGATTCGTTCTCTCGGCTCCCAACGACGTCGACAACGTGGTTCGGTTATTTGTCCCTGGAATATCAGTGATGGTGCTCCTGCCGATGTTGTTTGATTAATTTAATGGCTGCATGCGTGCAAAAAGCCTTGGCATTGCGGCTCATAATTAAAAAGGGAGAACCTACGGTGGTATTCACAGGTCTATGGTTTGGTGGTTTTGGCGTTGTTTTACGGCTGCCTTCAGAAAAGTACAAGATTATATCATGGATGAAGAAAGGGCTTGAAGATCTCACAGATTTGCTAGTCTATTTTAGGTTTGTTTTTTTAATCGATATAATCGTGTACTCTGTGTTGGTTTAAGGCCCAGTTCTTTTGAGCTTAGGCTTATGCATAAGCCACCCAGAGGAGAGCTGTCCAGATAAGCCGCTGTGGATTTAAGCCACCCAGAAATTGCAGTCCAGTTCTTTTGGGCTTTTCCTGTCCTGGCTTATTTTCTGAGTTGTATGATGAAAAGTCTGTAACGCCCTTTTAATAGATATTTTCGGTTCCTTAATGCTATTTTGGCATGTATGATCACAATATAATATATCAAACATCATATTAATTGATAAATACGAAAATAAAATAGGATTCATTGTTAGTTCATTACAACTCGAATACAAGGAAGGGCATGCAAATGTTTTTGTTCCTAGAAAATATACAAATATACTCGAATAATTCTAAGGAAACACACTCATAGCAATATCATTACGGATCCCTTTCATGTAAGTACCATTATCTTCGGGTGGAGCACTAGGATATGAAGCACTCTCCGAATGAACATATCCTCCACCATCAAACATGTCAAAATGTTGATCACGTAGGTTGCTATCACGAATGTAGTTGTGTAGACACATGCAAGCGGTAATTATCATCTTTTGTCGCTCAGGTGGTCGACGAGGTATGCCTTGCATTATTCGAAATTTCATTTTGAGACAACCAAATCCTCGTTCGACTGCGTTTCGCCCTGATGAATGACGATAGTTGAATGTCTCTTCTCTTCCCCTTGGAGGATGATGTTGGAAGTCCGGTACATGATATCGAGTAGTTTTGTATGGCGCTAGATATCCTGCTGTGTTCGGGTATCCCGAATCAACAAGATAGTATTTACCTGCGGTGATATAGAATATAATTGTTAGCTAACATACTACATATGTGGAAACATTTTACAAAATATGTACACACAAGATTACCTGCCGGGGGGTGGGGATAATGGGGATATGACACTTGAGCGTCGGTCCATACACGTGTATCATGAACTGAGCCGGGCCATCCAGCAACAACAAAAGTGAACCTCATATCGAAATCACAAATCGCCATCACATTTTGACTTGTATATCCGTGCCTGTTCCTATGTTGTGCCTCAAGTGCTTTTGGCACAATTACTTTAATGTGTGTTCCATCTATAGCCCCAATGGCATTCTTGAAATGTGGCCAAAATCTTGTAGTTTGCATTTTAGGATGCACTTCGGTGAAATTTCTATCTCTTGGCCTAATGTAATCACCAGCCATGCGGTCTACACAGTCTAGAACCTCATAAAACTTCTTGCTAATTGTAGACCGACTATGTTCAAATCGATCAGCAACATTATCAGTTGTTTGACATGTCCCCACACTCCATAAAAAGAGTGCCAATGCTTCTTTTGCGGACATGTTGCAACTTGATGTAAGACCATAGGTTCCAACCAATAGATCAAGCAATGGATAAAACACAGACCTCCTCATCCTGAACAAAGAATAGAAAACTTGTGCATTTTTTTTCCACCCACTGAATACCTGTTATCTCTGGATTTCTTCGCGGTGCATACGGCAACTTCTCAGTACATAGGCTGGCATACGCGGCAACTGCAATCATGAACATATCATAATCATCATCTTCATCAGCTGGGATATCCATCTGCCACATAAACAACACAATTAGTTACCAACATATACGGGAAGATAATACAAAAATAAATCTGCCACGTTCATGAAGACAATACAAATAGAAACTTATATAGATAGCAAATAGGTAGCAGATTACAAATAGATAGCATAACTATCTATTTAGGTTCGATACAAATAGATAGCAAAATAGGTAGCAGATTACAAATAGATAGTATAACTATCTATTTAGGTTCGATACAAATAGATATCAAATAGGTAGCAGATTACAATTCCAACTAGTTTTTCCTCTCCTCCCAGGACATCCGGATCCACTCAAGCCTCACATCACTTGAAGCCTCCATGTAGCAACTGAAACCAGTACGGTATTCAGCCTTCATAAACAACTGTGAAGCATAGAAATGTTCACGGGTACCAGGTCCACATCCATCAGCAACAACCTTGGCCATCATATCCAAAAACTCCTGCCTCACTGGATCAACTATCGCCTGTGAGGGCTGCGAGCTCTGTGAAGCCGTGGAGGTTCTGCTTTCTTCCCTCTTCTCAAACATGTCACATATACGACGCAAACAACTTTTTTCCTCACTATCTCTTGCCATCTTTTCAACTACCGCAGGACTAGGTGAATAAGGACATGCTCTCTTTTTTCCATGTCCTGGGACAGTTGGCGTAACTTGCGTGTCCAACTCTGTCCCTGAAAGTTCATCATCACCAACCTCAACAGAAGAGGGAAAACCTTGAGAGGGACCAGCCATAGATGTTGGCAGTGGCACTCTTGCATGTTCATTGGTGACACAATTCGCGTCAAATATCTGGCACATTTTACCCTCATTAGCTAGTGGAGTATGTCGAAACTTGGCTGCACCTGGGCATCTCTGCAAAACATTTATCTCAACTTCAGTAATTGGATTAGAACATAATGCGTAGAAATGATATAAAAACTGCCATATACCTTGATCTCATGCTCCCACCAATCATCACTAGCATCAATTGTGTTGGTGATAGGATCTCTTCCAAGACCTGTTGCATTTTGATTGAGTGTTTTCCATGTGCTGTACTCTTTTTTCAGTGTCTCCCACCTATTCTTGAATTGCTTGCGGTTATATTTCCTCTTAGTGCGCTCATAGAAACTCTTTATCAAATTGTCATAGCCATTGTTGTTAAGATGACCTTCATTACGGTTTCTTTTTAGTACTTCCTCTATGCAGATATCCAAAAAAACTTCAGCTGCAACCGAATCCCACTTCGCAATATCACCTTTATCAGATTTAGCAGATTTGCCTTTCTCCATCTACTGATTATGTGTATGACAATATTATTCACAGTACACATTATATTCAATATCTACAAGCTATTGCAAGAAATTAGAAGCTAACAATCTCAGCATTCTCTTCAATATCTACAAGCAATTCACTACATATTGACCACTACATAATGCTACAAATTGACCAGTACATAATGCTACAAATTTCACTACAAATTGACCACAATCTCAAGATAAGGTGCTGTCCACAATTTCACTACAAATTGACCACATAATGCTACAAATTTCAACCACTACAAACATGACCGAATCAAGATAAGGTGCTCTCCACAAATTTCACTACAAGTTGGGGGAGGAGGAAGCAGATCGGGTCGGGCCTTTACCTCAGCAGTTCGGGAGAGGAGGAAGTTGGGGGAGGAGCCGCAGCTGACGGAGAAGGTCGCCTCGAGCAGGCCGACGAGGTGGGCGGCGACGGGAGAGGCGGCCGGAGACGGAGGCGCCGGGAGGGCCGCGGCTCGCCGCTGCTCCTCGAGGTCGGATGCGGCGACTCGGGGTAGGACGCGGCGGGAAGCGGGCGAGGACGGCGGCCTGCGGCGGAGGGAGGCTCGGGGTCGGACGCGGCGATGACGGCGGCAGCGGCGGAGAGGGCGGCGACCGGCGGTGGGCGGCGGCGGCGGGCGGCAGAGGAACCCTAGCTTTTGGTTCTTTTGTCGCTCGGTCGTCGCTCGGGACGAGCACACGCGCCTGATGAGAGGAAAGGAAGAGGAAAAAAAGGAAAAGGAAGTGGCCGGTTCGGTGCTGCGCGGTGGCAATGTCCGTAAATTCGAGGTCAAGGAGGGGCAACGCCAAATAACGTTTCATTTCACTCGCGAGAAGCTGAGCACGGCGGCGGGAAGGAGGGGGTACCTTGCTTCTCCCCACTGTGAAGAAATGGGCTTAACGGGCTGTCCGAAGAAGCTGCTAAAATTCGAGTTCTTTTGGGCTTCTGCTTTTCTGGACTGTTAAGCTGGCTATAAGCCCCAAAAGAACTGGGCCTAATATACGTGGAAAATTCAAAAAAATTTGTAACAGTTAGTGTTTTCTGGGATGGTGATAGAGTAGGAGATATGGCCGAACTTGTGAGTTTAGGGTTTTCTGTTCTCATTTTTTTCATGGGTCAAAACCATTTTCCTCACGTTAGAGGCGTAGAACACGTCAGGTCACGCAGATGGGCTTTGGGGTGGGCTAGATGTTTTTCGTGCTAGGTCAAAAATTTACACGCCAGGTCCAATATTTGGTTTTGAGATTACGCCCAATATTTTTTCTGGCCCCGCTTTGTTGGTCATCGGACATAAGCCAACTCCTTAACTAAGAGTTCTAATTTTTAGGTGACAAGACGTTGTCACAAGTTCAGGCCAAACTACCCTAGGCCAAACCAACTGATTCCCCCTTCTGAAAGGGTTTGATGGGAGTTAAGGATGATTTCTTTAAGTTCCGTTCTTTCAACTTAGGTGATGCGACATATAAGGTTTTGGGAGGATATATGGTTAGGAAATAATTCATTAGCGAATGAATATCCTGCTTTATATGCTATTGCTTCCAACAAGAGTATTACGGTAGCAAATGTTTTTGAGAGCACGCCTATTAATCCTCACTTCAGGAGGAATTTAGTTGGGAATAACAGGGATTTGTGGTTCCATCTAGTTGATAAGCTATAATGAGTGCTAACTTCACTGATGAACCATATAAACTGAAATGGAAACTTACACAGTCATGTATGTTTTTAGTCAAATCCTATTTATGCCGAGCTCATGAATGGTAATACTAGGTACCTGCGTAAGTACCTATGGAAATTAAAAGTTCCCGAAAAGATATGGATTTTTCGTTGGTTCATGAGCAGAAAGGAATTATTGACATAATTTGGCTAAGCGTAGATGGACGAGGTGTAGAAAATGTGTTTTCTGTGATGCAGATGAGTATGTGGATCAAGTGTTCATTTCTTGTTCTTTTGCTCGTGATATCTGGAGATTTGTGCATTTTACATTTCTCCTCCAACTAGTATTGTGAACTTATTTGGATCATGGTTAAATGGAGTAGACGCTAAAACAAAAGCACGAATTAGAATTGGCGCCGCGGCTGTTCTATGAGCTATTTGGAATTGTCGTGATGACATTATTTTTCACAATGCACAATTATCCGATTATTTGCAGGATATAAACAAGGCGACCTACTAGATCCATATGTGGTCCTATCTTCTTCTTGTGGATCAGCACGGTGTCGTGGATACAGGATGTACCCGAATGATAATGGTCGTACGGGCTATCTTCTACCGGGAGGGTGCCTACATCATAGGAGATTAGATAGACAGAGCATTGTTTATTTGGCTGATTTCTGTATCCACGTTGACCGGTCCTTGAGTTGTAAACCTTATACTTAATAATATGCAATAAAATTGCGGAGGCCGTGTGCATCATTTTGACGCATAGCCAGGAATCTGCACCCCCTTTTCTAAAAAAAGAGTTCTAATTTTCTTTTCAAAATGGGGAGTTACCCCACAACCTCTGCATCGAAGAACTAAGATTTCTAAATGGAGATGAAAATAAATTTACCTCAAAAAGTTCTACTGTCCACGTTGCTATAAATGATAGTTTTCTGACATTTAGTTATAAGCACGTCACAAAAATATGTTTTGCTTGCTTATATCTATGGGCACGTCACCAAAATGCATTTTGCTCATTGTTGACAACTTGACATCGGGCACATCAAGAAAATTACAAGTGGTCAGTACCCCCCCCCCCCCCCCCCCCCCCCCTTATAAAAAAAGAGTTCTAATTTTTCTTTTCGAAATGGGGAGTTACCCCACAACCTCTGCATCGAAGAACTAATATTTCTAAATGGAGAGGTTCTACTGTCCACGTTGCTATAAATGATAGTTTTCTGACCTTTAGTTATAAGCACGTCATAGAAATATGTTTTGGTTGCTTCTATCTATGGGCACGTAACCAAAATGCATTTAGCTCATTGTTGACAACTTGACATCGGGCACATCAAGAAAATTACGAGTGGTCAGTACCCCCCCCCCCCCCCCCCCCCCCAACCCGCTGTCGATTTGTACCACTTCCTTAAAATGTGAAGTATTATGAAGTTTAAGTCATGTGCTGTAGTTAGTTCCCCTTGTTTTAAGTGATCTAATAGTGAGCTTCCCTGTGACCACCCAAAGGGATAAAAAGCCCGGCGAAGAACAGGACCGTGACTCTTCTAAACCATTACATGACATAGAAGTCCATTCTCAGCATGATCGATCCTCGTCCCATAGTGCCCGGAGAACCAGGCTTGCTTAGGTATAGACACCAGATTGTAAAAGATTCACATGGCACACGTAGGCTAGCTACAGGATACTGCACTGATTAGGTTGATGTGCTCTCGAAGTATGCCAAAGGAGAACGCTAGATCCAAGGTAGTATCGCTTCGGTTGCACTTCTGGATTCCTGGACCTTGATTCTGGGGATCAGTTTCTGTGGTTAAAAATCTACTGAACCATGCATACTGTTCCAGTGCTCGTTACCCAGAGCAAATTCTGGCCTTATTAGCTCCCGCTTCACTCAGGCCGTCAAAACAGATGGAGTAACGACGAACTTGGAAGAATTTGCAGATCCATGTACACAGTAACACATATCAATTAATGGTAATATTCGTCAACAGTTACACACTACAGTAGTACCTTATACTTCATATACTCCTGCTGATCTGATCCTAGCTACAGTTTGCAACGCTACCCGATACAGGCTTACACACTAGACACTACAGATCAGAATCACATATGATTAAACCAAGTCTTCATGGATTGCTTCCTACGTGAAATCAGCTGACATGCACGAAAAACACATCATCCTCACGGGTGGCCGCTACTACCACCGACGCCGCCGCCACCACCGCCGGCGGATGCTCCTGGCACAGAGCCGGATCCACCCCCGCCACCACTCCCCGTGCCGCCGCTAGCGTTTCCGGAACCTTGGCCCCTCCCCACAGCGTTGCCTGCACGTCCAACCCCTGTGCCTCCGCCCGAAGCACCGTCATTGTCGCCGTTGCCTCCACCACCGCCATCACCGTGAGTGACCGTGACACTGAAACCCCCTTTGCCGATATGGAACCCTATGCCGGCTCCACCCCCAAGACCCACGCCGACGCTGTCGTTGTGCTCGCTGGCAGCGCCACCTCCGCCGACGCCGACGCCCACGTCGATCCTGTCCTTCCCGACGTCGATGCCAACCCCGACGCCGACCCCGCCACCGGCACCGCTCCCGTCGCCGTCGTGGGTTCTTCCCACGCCGCCGCCGATGCCGCCGCCGACGCTGATGGTCGTGTCGGACCCGTTCCGTGCCACGGTCCAGCCGAACCCGTGTCCGCTGCCGGAGCCATGGCCACTGCCGACACCGTTGTCCCTTGAAAACGGCCAGGAGAACTTGATGCCGACGCCTGCGGTGATGGCGCTGGTACCACTGTCATCTTTACGAGGGAACTGCCTCGCGCTGGCAGGAGGTGGGAGAGTTGTAGCAAAACACAGCACTGTGAGGAAGAGGAAAGCATTAGCGCTACTGCTAGAGACAGCCATCTGCGTTTGCGTTGTTGTGAACGGTCTCAGCGTGCTGGTAGGGTTTATATAACGAGTTGTCCATGAAGGAACTCTGATCGTTTGTTCAAATCTAGAGGCGGAGCAGCTTGCGTGTGGTGCGTGAAACCTGATAACATGGCTTGCGTACATGTATAGCTTGCGTACGTTGACCATTCATTTGGAAGCATCACATTAGTAATGCAGGGCATTTAATTAAAAATTGATTTTACGTAATTGTTATCTTTTAATCTTTTTTTTGTGTTTCTTCCTCAAGTTTCAAAATCAAAGCTCTATTGTTTCCTCCTAAAAAACACATATTGAATATTGGTCTCATTTCTAAGATCTCGTCATAACAAATTATACAACTGTTCAAACGCATTGTAGATCAAACTTTACGTTCAAAATATACTAGTAGCATCCCAAACTTGTAAGTTGTTTGTTTGCACATAATAGACGAGAGAGAAATAGTACATAGGATACAAAGTAGAAACTATATTGCAAGCTAATGCACTAGAAACTGGTTATGAGCTTTTACAACTCATATATATGGCGCACAACCCATAGTCTGGCCGTCAGTTTCCGTGATTGAACGGCCAAGATTTGTTGTTGAATGTGGTGAATGTTCAACACACTCAAGCAAAATCTTGGCCGTTCAATCGCGGGAACCGACGGTCCAGATACGAGCTGTGTGCCATATGAGTTGTAGAAAATATGTTACATGATCTCTGTGTTTCAGGAAAATGTGATTCTCGCAGGTGGAATGGTGGCCCAACTTTTGATTTCATTCATCATGGAGTAGCGTCGTCCTCCCTTAAACACGACACGTAGTGATTCGAGCACGACCGCGTTGCATAGCAACCACTTGAGTAACATCTTCTGAAGCTTGACCCCTTGGTACTGCTCCACGCTTATCTCCCTCACCCGGCCGCGCAAGCACGGCGGCGGCACGGGCGCGTCCTCCGGAAGGCCACCGTAATTCCGATTGGCCACGCCGCAGCTCTCGAGCTTGATCACTAGAGCAGTCAGGCTGGGCGTCTGGCGCAAGACTCCGGCCACCCTGTCGAGGACTCGGGGACCCGTGCAACGGCTTCCCAGCTCGAGCATCGTGAGGTTGTGGAACCGAGGGAAGTGCAAGGCGTGCAAATCGTCGTAGTAGTCAGGTGACAACAGGGTGTTGTCGGTCACCTCGGGCCAGCCCAGGTGGAGGAGCGTGGCATTCGCGAACAAGACCAGGAAGCCCCTGAGCCTCTCGAAGTCGATATTCTTCTTCGCAGACGAGAAGACGTGGATCTTGGCTGAGGCGATCCTCGGCGCGCCGCCGACGAGCGTGAAACCCGACGACGCGTCGCCTCTGTACTCAAAAACCCGTAGCGTCTCCGACGTGTCGATGGTGACGCGACGGACGCTGTGGCAGCAGCGCAGGGCGAAGCTCTTTAGGCGCTTTGTCTTGTCTAGGACCGTGATGTCCGTGATCTGGCCACAGGCCTCGAGCGTAAGGTCGGCGAGACGCGGGCAGCAGGAGATGACCCGCTGCATGTTTTCCCCGGAGATCTGCCGATTGGTGTACGTGATGTTGGTGAGAGACAGCGTCTCCAAAGACGGGAGATGGATGGTAGATGGCAGCTGGCGCGGCGGCAACGAGCAGGAGACGAGGTGCAGCGCTCGAATGGTGGCGCAGGAGAAGATCTCCGGCGAGACGTCGTACTGGAGCCGAGTCGGAGCCACGTACTGTGGGACACTGGTGATGCCGTCGGAGGTGACGGTGTCCGAGTCAGACTCAGAGCTGCTGGTGCTCTCGTAGTCTGAGTAATCTCTGGAGTCGTAGCCGTCTGAGTCATCGTAACCATCGTCGCCATCTGAGTCGTCGTCGCCATCCGAGTCGTCGTAGCCTTCTGAGTCGTGGGAGCCGTCGTCGCCATTGGAGTCGTCGTAGCCGTCGACGCAGCAGTGTGCGGTGGTGCCGGTGTAGGCGTGTCCGTGAGTCACCGTTTCGAGGCGGAGCTCCTGGACGCCGTGGCAGCGGGCATAGGAGAGCCACTGGTCCACGGCGTAACAGTCGGGCGCGGTGTACCCTCGCATGGCGACGCGGAGGCAGCGCAGCGGCGCGTCCCCGTCGCAGCGTCTCCGCGCGATCAGCGCGTTGGTGACCCTGTCGACCAGTCTCCTGTTCTCTCCGTACACGTCCATTGCCGGGGCTCCACCGGCTTGAAAGAGATGGTTTGGACGACGTCGAAGACTCGGCGCCAGCGACGGGAGAGGACGGCGGCGCGGCCGGCATCTTCGGTTGGGAGGAAGGAGAGGACATGGCCGAGGATGTCGTCCTGGAGGTCGCTCAGGCGGTCGCGGCGGCGGCGCTTCTTCTTCGCAGGAGACACCATGATGGCGTTTGTGCGTTAAGGACACGGGTGCAGCTTTATTTGTTGGTATATAGGAAGGGATTGTTCTACCGGGACTCTACCTCAAGGAACGACTAATCTGCTCCATGCATCCATGAAATCAAAGAAGCGTTTGATATTTGGACTTCTGAAAGGCAAGCGAATCGGATGATTGATCTTTTTCCCAAAGAGTCTCATGAATAATGAATTGAACCAGTTGAATATCCGTGTGACGGGAAAAAAATGCAAGTCATGCACACAAAGTAAGTTCTTGTTGGCATATCAGGGCACGCTAGACAATGGACACGATAATAATGTGTGAATTTATCTTACATTAACTTCGTGTTTCATCTTGTTGTTGCTTTCGCAGGTGTTTAACTTTGTTTCTATGGTCCTACTTAGTACCCAAATTAAGCATACACGTCTCTTTGTTCACATCAAAACCAAGAAACGACTATTATGCATGCACCTATTAACTAAACACGACAAAATATTCCGTAATAACCAATAGGTGTTTAAAGACAACCACATTTTTCTTACCATTAGTTCATAAAAATCCCTCTAGCTGTGGTTCCACATGCATCAAATATTCAAGGGAATTCATTTTTCTTTTGGTTATGGCACCATATATTATTCCAAGGAGAATTTCTTTTGGACTGCCAGACACCTCTCACTAAAGCACCCAAGACAGATTCCACCATTGGCCCTAAACTTTGTAAGTGTTGTAACTCGCACAGCTAGCAATAGCCAAATACGTACTAGTTAAGCTCCACACGACTAAAATTTGATTCAAATCCAACATCGTTTCTTTCTTCCATCTCAGACAGATATGATAAGCGTGTCTCCTTATTGATGCCTAAACATTATCCTTGTTCGCGGGTTCCGTGGCCATGACACCATCTCGCTCATCAACCGAGTTTCACTCTGGGATCCTTCTCGAACGCTCCCAGCAAAGGTAACCTGCACCTCGTCCGCGCGCTCGGCCTTCCTGAGCAGGAACATAGCGAGCCGTCTCTGCTGCGCGTCCTGCCCATTGTACCCCACCAGATGGATCCTCCTTAGCGAGCGACGGAAGCACTCGACCACAGCGGATGACGACATGAGTTCCCTGGGCGCCGGAACGATGATGCTCCGACATGTCACTGATGCTTCATCGTCGGGGCGGTGAAGGACCAGTGTGAGGACCTCGAGGTTGCTCGTGTTTTGGAGGATGCCGACGAGGGCGGCGATGTGGGACATTCCACTCAGCTCCAGGTGCGCGAGCCCTGACATTGTCTGTGGGGCACAGTAGGGGAAGAAGGGCGGTTTCTCGTGCTGGAAGAGGCGAAGGGTCGTCAGGTTGGTGCATCTCTCCACGAACCTCCTGAGCCGCCGGTTCTTGTCCGAGTCATTGGCATGGAAGTCCAGGGTGCAGATGTCGACGGCCAACGTACCGATCTGGCCCCAGGTTGAGCTTGGTAACGACAGCGCGGAGGTGCCGGCTATGGTGCCTTTGTACCCGAGGAACCGGAGCGATGGCGCGTCGACCGACACGTGAATGGCATTGTGGCAGCAGCGCATGGTAAAGACCCGGAGGAGGGGGAGGTGTGCCGGCACCGAAATGCGGTGCATCGTCGGGCACTCTTCTATCGTGAGCTCCGTGGGGCGAGGGCAGGCGGAGATGAGGCGCTGCATGTAAACTAACGTGGATGGATTGGTTTCGGCGTACCTCTAGGGTCGTCCGTGGTCATGTATATATAGCCTCGAAGGGCAACAACAGATTACATAGGTTAACCGATAACACCGAATCTATCTAACTAATTCGGTGTTTATCTCTAGACTAACTTAGAGTACAAGTCAAGTAATTACAGATACGGCTAACCACCTAACCTTCTAGATACAACTCGTTTAACACACCCCCTCAAACACAGCTCTCCAGATTGAGATGTCGTTTGAAACCTTCGAGTTGCCTGACAGGAAGTGGTTTTGTGAAGCCGTCTGCTACTTGATCTCCTGAGGGAATAAACCTCACATCCAACAACTTGTTGGCAACGCGTTCCTCACAAAATGGAAATCAACCTCTATATGTTTAGTCCTCACATGGAACACTGGATTGGCAGAAAGATACGTCGCCCCAAGGTTATCACACCATAAACAAGGAACTCTGGGCTGTGGTATACCGAGTTCTCCAAGAACCGACTGCACCCAAATGATTTCTGCGTGGCATTAGCCAATGATTTGTACTCAGCCTCTGTACTCGATCGAGAAACTGTTGCTTGCTTCCTAGCGTCCATGATATCAAATTTGGACCAAAGAAGACAGCAAACCCACCAGTAGATCGGATCATCAGAACAGCCTGCCCAATCTGCGTCAGAAAAACCGCTGACAAGTAACGACGATGATCTCTGAATCTTCATGCCAAGACTCACTGTATGTCGCAGATACTGATGATCCTCTTAACTGCTGCCCAATATATACTCGTAGGTGCATGTAAAAATTGGCACACCTTGTTTACCGAGTAAGAGATATCTGGCCGTGTCATGGTGAGGTAATGTAGTGCTCCCACCACACTTCTGTACCGTGTCACATCAACAGGAATCAGCGGAGCTCCCTCATGTGCTGAAATCTTCTCAGATGATGACATAGGTGACGTGACTGGTTTGCAATTGCTCATACCAACACGCTTGAGCAAATCCATAGTATACCTCCCTTGCGAAAGAGTGAGACCATCATGCAATTTCTTTACCTCAATCCCAAAAAATAATGCAACTCCCCCAAATCCTTCAAAGCAAAATCACCACGAAGTTGTTGAAGCAAATGTGCTACGGCTGAAGGAGTGGAGCTAGCCACAATGATGTCATCCACATAGACAAGAACAAACATAGTAACTTCGGGTTGCAAGGAAAAATAGAGAGGTATCTGACTTGGAAGGTGTAAATCCAAGAAGTTGCATCTTTGTACTCAACCGAGCATACCAAGCTCGTGGAGCCTGTTTCAGTCCATACAAAGCTTTATCAAGCTTACATACCAACCCATTTCCTTTCTCAAAACCAGGTGGTTGTCTCATAAAAACCTCTTCTTCCAAACGCCATGCAGAAACGCATTCTGTACATCGAGCTGACGAAGTGTCCACCCCCTTGAAACAGCAATAGACAGAACAAGTCGGATGGTGGCAATTTTCACAACTGGACTAAATGTGTCCTCATAATCGATCCCATACCGCTGCTTGAACCCCTTTGCCACTAAGCGAGCCTTGTAACGATCAATCTCACCATCAGACTTCCTCTTCACCTTATACACCCACTTACAATCAATAATGTTCTTGCCTTGTTGTGCCGGCACAAGCCGCCATGTGTTATTTCTTATGAGGGCCTCATATTCCTCATCCATGGCACGCTTCCACTTTGGATCACCAAATGCTTCTGCAAAATTCTCAGGTTCACCTGTTGCACACAAATTTGCATACCGAATCATCCCTTCAAAAGGCTTAGCAGGTTTCCGAATATTATTCTGCAGCCGGGTCACAGCACGAACGGCGCAGACGATCTGGGCAGAATCTCGATAGGAATCTGCACTGCAGGCGAAGCAGACGCGATAGGCGACCGATTCTGCGCCAGAATCGGGATCAGCAGACGAGGATCCCGTGTGGCCAGGTGAGGTGGCGGCGACGAGGTAGCATCGGAGGAGGCTGCAGAAGATCCGCCAGCCGAGTCCGTGGTGGACCCGGGCGTGTGCATGTCGCTGCGAGCGCTGCGATGATGACGCTGGGCCAATGGCGACTGCGGGGCAGAAGCCGCGTCCGACGCCCCTGCCATCACCGATCCCGAGGCGGATCGTGTCGGAGATCCAGCAGGTGAATCTGCCTCGGATCCAACACTGGAGGAATTTGCTCCATGCACCCCATCCTGTGGACCAGAAAAATCTCCAGAAGTAGAATTAGCAGGATTAGCAACCAAAAAATCATCTATTATTTCACCCCCTTGATTAAAACAGCTAGATGGAAGGATTGACAGGTAGAAGCATGATCTCAGCACATAGTCTCGCACCGGCATTTGGGTGTAATTCAGAAAATGGGAAGATGTTCTCGTCAAAACCACATCGCGAGAAATATATACCCGTCCACTAGAAATATCTAGACATTTGTATCCCTTATGTAGATTGCTGTAGCCAAGAAATGCATAGCGTGTAGATCGAAACTCAAGTTTTCTATAATTATAGGGACGTAAATTGGCCAACACGCACATCCAAATATGCGTAAAAAGGAATACTCGGTTTGCGTTTAAATAAACGTTCTAATGGAGTTGTGAGATTGATAACTTTACTAGGAACACGATTGATAAGAAAAGCGGCAGTCGAAAACGCCTCATCCCAAAATTTAAGTGGCATGTTTGCATGGGCAAGCAAGGATAGGCCTACTTCTACAATGTGACGGTGCTTTCTCTCAGCAGATCCGTTCTGTTGGTGGGCATGAGGACAAGAGACGTGATGCTCAATACCTACACGTTGGAAAAATGAGTTGAGTTTCTGATATTCTCCTCCCCAATCAGATTGGAGAGCAAGGATTTTTCGATCAAATATGCGTTCAACAAGATGCTGAAAATCATGAAAACGAGCAAAGACATCTGACTTATTCTTGAGAAGATAAATCCATGTAAACTTGCTATAGTCATCAACGAAGCTTACATAGTATTTATTGTTACTAACCGAGGCACAAGCCGGGCCCCAAACATCTGAAAAAATAAGCTCTAAAGGAGCCCTAGAAACACTAGTTGATTTTGGATCGGGGAGTTGATGACTCTTCCCCTTTTGACAAGCATCACAAACTGAATTTAAAGAATCATCCTTTGAAGAAGGAAGTTTATTGTGGCTAAGAATATGTTGAACTACAGTAAAAGAAGGATGCCCTAATCGCCTATGCCATCGAGAGGTCGACAGCTTATTGACTCCAAAAGCTTGTTTCACCGGACTTGGCGACAGGGGTAGAGGCCACCACGGCATCTACCTCGAAGTAGGGTTCTCCTCGTGCCCTGTTCCTTGAAAAAAAAATCATTGGGATGAATTCAAGAAAAGCATTGTTGTCAGAAGCTAGTTTGTGGACAGAGACAAGACTTTTAGTGGCTTCAGGAACATGAAGAATGTTGTTCAATTTTAGTTGTTTATCACAAGGGGTATGAATAATAGAATGACCAATGTGGCTGATATCCATTCCTTTTCCACTCGTCGTGTGGATCTGTTCGTGTCCATTGTACCTGTCACGGACAGTGAGCTTGTCTAGCTCGCCCGTCACATGATCAGTAGCACCCGTGTCAAGGTACCAGTTGGTGTCGACGCCGTACGAGTGCATGGCTGAGGCGGCAGTCTTCTCCTCGCCCTGGTACTCCTTGTTGAAGTGCTTCCAGCACTTGAGCGCGACATGGCCGTACTTGCCACAGACCTGGCATTGCGGGCGCGGGTTGCCGTTTGCATCGAACGGCTCGTGAGGGCTCAGGCGTGAGTTGTTGTTGTAGCCGACCGAGCCACGACCGCCATCGCCGCGTCCACCATCGCCGCGTCCACCGTGGCCACCGCGTCCACCACGGTAGCCACCGCGCCAGCCGCCGCGAGATGCGACGTTCACAGAGGGAGGAGCGCCACCTACGCCACCCCCAACTGGAGGACCACCGCCATAGCCGAAGGAGCTCGCACCAGCTCCTGTGTTGCCGCCGTTCTGGAAGTCCAGGCGGGTCTCGAAGTTCAGCAGATGAGCGTACAGCTCAGAGAGGGACACAGTGTCCCTGTTCGTCATCATGGAGGTCACCAAGGGGTTCCACTCCGAGTCCAGGCCGGCGAGGATGTACGACGCCAGATCGTCGTCGTCCATCTTCTTCCCGGCGGATGTCATCGCATCGCCGAGGCTCCTCATGCGCGCGAAGTACTCCGTGACGCGCATGTCGCGCTTCTGGGTGCTGGTGAGCTGCATACGAATCTGCATTACCTGCGCCCGAGACTGCGACGAGTACATCGCCGTCAGTGCCGCCCACACATGAGCCGTGTGTTCCAGGGTGGACACTTGCATGAGCACCCCCCTTGTCAGGGAGGAGAGCAGAAAACCCAGAACCTGCTGGTCCTGGGCAACCCACGCCATGTACGCGGGGTTAGGGACGACCTGCACCTCATTCTCGCCCTTCGCGTTCACAGAGTCGACGTCAAGGGTCTGGGACGGCTTCTTCACCGTGCCGTCGAGGAAGCCCACCAGCTGGCGCTCCCGCAGAGGCGGCATCACCTGCGCCTTCCACAGCGGGTAGTTGTCAGCCGCCAGCTTCTCCGTCACGGCGCCGAACTGCGGCGCAGAGCTTGAGGCGGCGGAGGAGGAGGAAAAGCTCGACATGATTAAGGAAGAGCTAGGCTCTGATACCATGTAAAATAACGTGGATGGATTGGTTTCGGCGTACCTCTAGGGTCGTCCGTGGTCATGTATATATAGCCTCGAAGGGCAACAATAGACTACAGAGGTTAAACGATAACACCGAATCTATCTAACTAATTCGGAGTTTATCTCTAGACTAACTTAGAGTACAAGTCAATTAATTACAGATACGGCTAACCACCTCACCTTCTAGATGCAACTCGTTTAACACTGCAGCTCGTGGTCCGGCGCGTTGATCCTCTTGAGCGACAGTGTCTCTAGTGCATCGAGGGAGAGCGGCTGGTCGGGCTCAGGCAGACCGAGCGCGCAGTTGCCCAGCCGCAGGTGGCGCAGAGCGGCGGAGTGTGTGAACAGGCGGCGCGGCATGGCGTAGAACCTTTTCATGAGGAAATCTGCCGCCGTGCTTTGGTAAGAAGAGCAGGCCTGTGGGCACATTGGCTGATCTCCCTGCGTCAGGTCGAGGTCGAGAGTCTCCGCACCAGCGGTCAAGGCGGTGACGATCCACTGGTCGATCGCAGCGTCGGAGGGGCGATTGTAGCGGAAGCCGGCGACGCGGAAGGAGCGTATCGGCGCTGTGCTGTCGCGGCTGAGGAGCGCGCCGCTGACAATATGGTTGACGCCGGCGAGACACCTCCTCTGAGTCGACCACGGGGACGGCGGTGAAGACGCGGCGCCAACGGCGGGAGAGCGTGCTGGTTCGGACGGCCTGGTCGGTGCGTAGATGCGAGAGGATGTGGGTCAGCGTCACGTCCGGGAGCGCGCTCAGGCGGTCATCGCCGCCGGTGCTCTGCTGCCTTGCCATCTTCACGCGTGCCCCAGATCGGAGAGGCATTGGGACCTGATGGGATCAAAAGAGTTTCTATCTTTCCACAATCCAAAGGTTCCTTGTTCACTTCGAATTCATAAAACAGGTACCTTTTTTTTTTTTGCGAATATAAAACAGGTACCTTACGTATGCTACAAAACCATGTAATTTTTATTCCAGCCTGCGCTAGTGCATCTGTGCATGTGCTACATTATTTCCAGATCGTCTACCGAACCTTATATAGATATCGTAATAAAACTGTGAGCTTTCCCTAAAAAAAACTTGTACTTTAAGGAAACTTTTTTACACCAAATAAGTAATCCCAATGATAGATACTCCCTCCGTTCGGATTTAATTAACACACACTTTGTTACATATGGATGCATCTAGACACCTAACAAGTATAGATACATCCATATTTAAACAAAAGCAAGTCAATCAATTTGGAACGGATGGAGTATAAGTTATGGATCAAGATTGAACATCGGGTCGGTGTGGAGACGGTGCTAGTGAGTAGTGATGATGGTGATGGAAATGATGATCTCGATATTGTCTGGCGTGATAATAATGACGAAGCCAATAATTTCCCCTTCGAGAGGCGAGTATCCTCGACAAGAATTGTCGTACCGAAGCTCTCTCTAGTTCGTTCTAGTTCCTCCCCGCGACGGCGATATGAAAATAATGCGAGTCACGAGGCGCCACGTGGGTTCCACTCGTGGGTGGCCCTTGTGGCTGCGAGCCCAGCCTACGAGGGTGCCTAGCTGCCTTCCTTAGTAAAGGATTTCCTTTTTATAAAGGGAGTTTTAAGCATAACACACGGGTTCTGCATAGTTAGGATGCACACAACCACCACATATTCAAAAGGTTTTACAAAACAATAAAAAACAAAAAATACGAATTACATATCATAATGAGAAATTGTAGAAACGCCTAAGGTGATGGAGGTCCAATCCACAGATTATGTTGTCATCCACGTTGTGAAAAGAAAATCCCTTGCCGAATCCGCCAACCTCATAGACACCTCCGTGAATAGGGAGCGTGTGTCCGCACGCTGTAACGGCACCCATGAACAGATCAAAGTTGTGCACCGGTAGAGAAGACATGCATAAGAGACGATTTTTTATTGTTAAATATCTTATCATTTCTACACAGCCATGACGATCATATAACGACAATAGCTCCCACCGTGAACAGTAGCTTAAACTTAGAATCTACATCATTGAGCCAATTGCCGAAAATATTGGTAACACTTCGAGGTGGGTATAAGTTAGAGTCTGAAAATATAGATCTAGAGAAATTACACCGAAAGAAATGGTGTTTTATACTTTCATCATGATGACAGAAGACACACTTTTTACTTCCCTCCGAAATCCGCTTTGCAAGGTTATCACTAGTAAGAATAACATCTCGACGAAAATACCACGCAAACACCTTAATTTTCAATAAAATCTTCATATTTTAAATTTTCTTATTATTATCAACTACAACGTCAGGATGAACGTACTAACGCATTGTACATGGAATCCACCAAGAATTTGCCGCTCTCATTGAGATTCCTTCAAAAGTATTCCTCATTAAGGTCATCACTATCCATCCATGTCATACCCAGGGGAGTATTTTCACCAAAATTGTTTTCAGTGAATAAAGGGGTAGGGCAGACAGGATGAGAAACATAAACTGTATCACTAAGTTATCCCTAGCACGTACGTACACATGCGCGATGCCTAACTAGAACGTGCACACAATTAGTATACTCCCTACATTGATCTATACGCACGTAGCTAGCTTTGTACGTACATATGAAAAAATTATCCCGCGGCAGGATGGGAATTAAAACCCATTTATCCGGTCGATTTCAATTGGAGCTTTCGCCGGCGGCCGGAAGGTAGGCGGCGAACTCAGCAGAAACAAACGTCAAAAAGAAGATATGCTATATCGTCTGCTTAGGGATGTAAACGGCATCCGCATCCGTTTTAAAGGATATGGTATGTAATTATGGAAATCCGCCGGATACGGATGCGGATAAGAATATTCGTTAGGCGGATATCCGACGGATATGGTAGAAGATATGGTATTGCTATTATCCGACGGATGCGAATTATCCGCCATTTTTTACGGATTATCCGATATATTCTATTAGGATAATTCGATTTATTAGCCTATTTAGTTCGTATAAATAGCCAAATTTATTGGCACATTGACCTAATCACCTGTTTATTTATTTCCATATATAACTAATCTTATCCTAGTAAGAGTTACACTCATTAATCATATATGAGTATTTGTTTTATTGCGTGCAACCATGAACTTGCATCACGCACACCTACATTTTGCTCTGTTATGTGTTTGGATAGTTATTTTGTTCATATTTTTACACGGTAAAATTTGTTTCTTTGTACGTATTAATCCGCTACTTAGTATTTGTATCCGGTCCGAATCCGCTCCGTTCCCGATCCGTATCTGTAGTCCGATATTATCCGCATTCGTATCTGCATCTGGCCATTATCCGATCCGCTCCGAATCCGATAAAAAATATGAGAAAGATATGAAAAAAACATTATCCGATCCGATCCGATCCGTTTTCACCCCAAGTCGCTGGCCCTCTCTCATGCTGCTCGTGAATGGACTTTTAGATGCAATGTTTGGGCCCGGTAACAATGGTGCTAATCAATTGGCTGGCATGTGCGTGATTGTAGGTGGGCTCTTAACAGATGGATTGATGGGCCCTGTAGTCGTTCTCCTTTATATTACCCGGCGAAGGGAATCCTGGATCACCTCCGCTCGTCCACCCGCCCTAAAACAAAAACAAAAACCTTCGCTCCTCCACGCCCGCCTGTTCGCCGGAATGGAGAAGGCCACAAGAATTTGCATAATAGTTGCAGTCGGTGGCTCCGTCGTCGCCCTCGCCATCGCTGCTGCGTACCTCCTTTGGCGGCGCTACGCTGCTGACATCAAGCGTACAGGGGAGCAGCCAGGGCAGCGCGGTATTGGCGACGTTCCTGCTGATTCCGAGGCTGTGATCGTGCAGATAGCGGAGCAGCAGGAGCTGGCTGAGCAGCATCTCGGCGGGAGGAGTGGCTGACGCCCGGCTCTGTCGGCCTCGACGAGCAAGGCTCGTCGACAGGAAGCTCGGCCGCCGACGTCCACGGTGACGAGGACGCCGACGACGCCGCGGGCTACATCGAGCTGAGGATCATCGACGGACGCGAAGTCTGGGTCAGGTAGCCTTAGTTAGCGCGAGAGTGTTTGATTGAGCTTATGGTTGGTGAAGTCATACAGTGAGTGAGTTCTTGATCGTATACTAGTGGTTTTCGGCGCGGCGCACGCCGCGCCCTTGATGTCAAATTTCGGTGACGGTTTGGATTTAAAAAAAGAAAAATCTTCAGATTTAAATTGTTTGAAATGAAGACAAAATTGCGAAGACTCGTTCATGCTAATTTGTGTAAGCATTTTTTTTGTATGGAATATTGAAAGTTGAATGGTGGTCATACGCGATAATTAGGCATTTTTGTGTGTGAACATTTTTTTTGTCGTCGTATTTGTTAGTACCGTGGTATAAATAATTGATTTTTGGGTAATGTGTACATTTTAAAGGTTTTTTTGTTTTTTGATATGTTCAAATTGAAGAAATGTTTATGTTGTTAAGTTGTGAAAATTTCAAAATTAGAAAAATTGAAAAGTTGTTCATATTTGATTTATGTTTATATTTGTTAAGTGCGTAGATTTGGAAGGAATTTTAAATGTTGGAATATTCGAATGGGCAATTTGGGTGTACGATGCAAATAGGTTTTTTTTTTTTTGCTCATGTTGACATGTTTGTAATATTTGAGTTCCGTTGCGTTTGTTAAATTCGCATGTTGTAAATGCATTCAAAATTTTAGAATAGTACAAATTTAAACCGTTGCGTTTGTTAAATTCGCATATTGTAAATGCATTTAAAATTTTAAAATAGTACAAATTTAAAAGGTGATTGTATGGCGTAATTAGTTTTTTTTTTCGTGTTCATTCTGTTTTTTTTTCTTTTCTTTTGTGGTGCGTAATTTAGTTGCGTTTGCTAAATTCTCATATTTTAAATGCATGCATTTTTTTAAAAATATTTCGAATTTTAAAGTTGATTGTATGACATAATTAGGTTACATCTTTTTGTGTTCATTTTTTCCCCCTCTTGTGGTGGGATTTGAAGTTATCGAATTTGAATTTTTTTTTTCATTTTATGGTTTTTTGTGTAAAGCAGTAGGACCATTTGTAAGAACTTTCGCAATTTGTAGAATATCTTTGGGAAAAAGGGGAAAAACTGACAATCAGGTCTTACGCATGTAGTTTTATGTAATAGTTGCGATTTTTTTTTTCAAAATTTCGCACATCGTTTGCATTATTATGAATTTCAGGTGAGAAGCTGTAATGTTTATATATTTTTTTGTTGGTAGATGGAGTGCAATAGTTGGAAAGTTTTTTTCCCCGCAATATTTATGTTCTTTTTGGAAATGTGGAAGTGCAATTTGAATTAAAGTTAAGTTCATTACTTATGTAAATTGGGTATGAATCGTCGAAGTGCAATTCGAATTTAATTGAATTTGATTAATCGTGTATGAAATGCAGTAATTACAAAGCTTATATTTTTTGTTGGTAGATGGAAGTGCAATTAAAATTTAAGTAAAGCTGATTATATTTGCAGTTGTGATATTTTTATGTCTATATTTCTGGAACCATTATAAAAATAGGTAAACGTATTTTGCAAGTTATTTGTATGGTCGTTTTCGTTTTAACGAATGGTTTCAATTTTTGCTCCGATGGATATACCTGAAATTGTTGATTCCGCGACATTTAATAGCTTTATAAAATAGCCTAAATACCGTGAAGCATTTTTTTTTGTGCGTGGTTTGCATTGCTGCAACTGATACAACTGAAGATTTCAATAATGTGAATTGTTGAATTATTTTTCACATTTTTTCTAAAAATATTCGTGGTTTTCCGTATGCATTTTCTGTGTATTTTTTTTTGTAGTTGTAACTGATAATTCGAAAGTTTTAAATCTTTGTGATTTTTTGAATCAATTAACGAAGCTTTATAATTTGCTTCAATTTGTTTCCCGGGAAATTCAAAAGTTTCTGAAAATATAAAAAGAAATAGAAAAAAAAAGGAAGGGAAAAAAAGAGTAAGCCGGGCCAGGCAGTGGGCACGCGGCCCAGCCCATCAAGAATCTCGCACGTAGGGCCTATTCTGTTTCCTTTTTTTTTTGGAATCTGACTGGTGGGGCCGTGCCTGACGTCAGCACAGGGCGGGGACGGCCATGGCGACGCCCACGGCGAGGGTCACGGCGGCGGCGCGGCGGCGCGTTTTGGGGCTCCCTGGGAGGCGCAGCGGAATCGCGCGTGCGCGGGGTAGCCGGGAGCGGCGGTGCCGCGGCCTATATGGCGTCGGAGCGTCGTCGGCTGGCCGCAGACGCGGCGGAGGTCAGCACGCACGGCGACGACAAATCCGGCGCCTCCGCGGCGTCCCGGGGCGCGTCCTTAGGGGAGATGGTCGAGGCGAGGACGGCGGAGGCGCGTGCGGGCTCAGATTTGGGCGACGGGAAGCAGAGTGGCGGCGGGAGGCGTCGGCGGCTGGTGGCGGCATGGCGGCGTGCGGGAGAGAGGAGGGAGGAGGGGGGCAATCTGTGACGTTTTGCAAAACAGTCCTGGTGGTTTCCGTAATTTGCGAACAGGTCCTTCCGCGCGCAGAGCTGAGGTAAGCGGGGCGATTTCTCGGCCGCGAGGGGCCAATTCATAAATCTGGCACGCGCGCCTTCTGCAGGCCGTCCGATGTTTATATTTGTTAAGTGCGTAGATTTGGAAGGAATTTTAAATGTTGGAATATTCGAATGGGCAATTTGGGTGTACGATGCAAATAGGTTTTTTTTTTTTGCTCATGTTGACATGTTTGTAATATTTGAGTTCCGTTGCGTTTGTTAAATTCGCATGTTGTAAATGCATTCAAAATTTTAGAATAGTACAAATTTAAACCGTTGCGTTTGTTAAATTCGCATATTGTAAATGCATTTAAAATTTTAAAATAGTACAAATTTAAAAGGTGATTGTATGGCGTAATTAGTTTTTTTTTTCGTGTTCATTCTGTTTTTTTTCTTTTCTTTTGTGGTGCGTAATTTAGTTGCGTTTGCTAAATTCTCATATTTTAAATGCATGCATTTTTAAAAAAATATTTCGAATTTTAAAGTTGATTGTATGACATAATTAGGTTACATCTTTTTGTGTTCATTTTTTCCTCCTCTTGTGGTGGGATTTGAAGTTATCGAATTTGAATTTTTTTTTCATTTTATGGTTTTTTGTGTAAAGCAGTAGGACCATTTGTAAGAACTTTCGCAATTTGTAGAATATCTTTGGGAAAAAGGGGAAAAACTGACAATCAGGTCTTACGCATGTAGTTTTATGTAATAGTTGCGATTTTTTTTTCAAAATTTCGCACATCGTTTGCATTATTATGAATTTCAGGTGAGAAGCTGTAATGTTTATATATTTTTTTGTTGGTAGATGGAGTGCAATAGTTGGAAAGTTTTTTCCCCGCAATATTTATGTTCTTTTTGGAAATGTGGAAGTGCAATTTGAATTAAAGTTAAGTTCATTACTTATGTAAATTGGGTATGAATCGTCGAAGTGCAATTCGAATTTAATTGAATTTGATTAATCGTGTATGAAATGCAGTAATTACAAAGCTTATATTTTTTGTTGGTAGATGGAAGTGCAATTAAAATTTAAGTAAAGCTGATTATATTTGCAGTTGTGATATTTTTATGTCTATATTTCTGGAACCATTATAAAAATAGGTAAATATATTTTGCAAGTTATTTGTATGGTCGTTTTCGTTTTAACGAATGGTTTCAATTTTTTCTCCGATGGATATACCTGAAGTTGTTGATTCCGCGACATTTAATAGCTTTATAAAATAGCCTAAATACCGTGAAGCATTTTTTTTTGTGCGTGGTTTGCATTGCTGCAACTGATACAACTGAAGATTTCAATAATGTGAATTGTTGAATTATTTTTCACATTTTTTCTAAAAATATTCGTGGTTTTCCGTATGCATTTTCTGTGTATATTTTTTTTTGTAGTTGTAACTGATAATTCGAAAGTTTTAAATCTTTGTGATTTTTTGAATCAATTAACGAAGCTTTATAATTTGCTTCAATTTGTTTCCCGGGAAATTCAAAAGTTTCTGAAAATATAAAAAGAAATAGAAAAAGAAAAGGAAGGGAAAAAAAGAGTAAGCCGGGCCAGGCAGTGGGCACGCGGCCCAGCCCATCAAGAATCTCGCACGTAGGGCCTATTCTGTTTCCTTTTTTTTTTGGAATCTGACTGGTGGGGCCGTGCCTGACGTCGAAGTGATGTCAGCACGGGGCGGGGACGACCATGGCGACGCCCACGGCGAGGGTCACGGCGGCGGCGCGGCGGCGCGTTTTGGGGCTCCCTAGGAGGCGCAGCGGAATCGCGCGTGCGCGGGGTAGCCGGGAGCGGCGGTGCCGCGGCCTATATGGCGCCGGAGCATCGTCGGCCGGCCGCAGACGCGGCGGAGGTCAGCACGCACGGCGACGACAAATCCGGCGCCTCCGCGGCGTCCCGGGGCGCGTCCTTAGGGGGGATGGTCGAGGCGAGGACGGCGGAGGCATGTGCGGGCTCAGATTTGGGCGACGGGAAGCAGAGTGGCGGCGGGAGGCGTCGGCGGCTGGCGGCGGCAATAGTTGCGATTTTTTTTTCAAAATTTCGCACATCGTTTGCATTATTATGAATTTCAGGTGAGAAGCTGTAATGTTTATATATTTTTTTGTTGGTAGATGGAGTGCAATAGTTGGAAAGTTTTTTTCCCCGCAATATTTATGTTCTTTTTGGAAATGTGGAAGTGCAATTTGAATTAAAGTTAAGTTCATTACTTATATAAATTGGGTATGAATCGTCGAAGTGCAATTCGAATTTAATTGAATTTGATTAATCGTGTATGAAATGCAGTAATTACAAAGCTTATATTTTTTGTTGGTAGATGGAAGTGCAATTAAAATTTAAGTAAAGCTGATTATATTTGCAGTTGTGATATTTTTATGTCTATATTTCTGGAACCATTATAAAAATAGGTAAATATATTTTGCAAGTTATTTGTATGGTCGTTTTCGTTTTAACGAATGGTTTCAATTTTTTCTCCGATGGATATACCTAAAGTTGTTGATTCCGCGACATTTAATAGCTTTATAAAATAGCCTAAATACCGTGAAGCATTTTTTTTTTGTGCGTGGTTTGCATTGCTGCAACTGATACAACTGAAGATTTCAATAATGTGAATTGTTGAATTATTTTTCACATTTTTTCTAAAAATATTCGTGGTTTTCCGTATGCATTTTCTGTGTATATTTTTTTTTGTAGTTGTAACTGATAATTCGAAAGTTTTAAATCTTTGTGATTTTTTAATCAATTAACGAAGCTTTATAATTTGCTTCAATTTGTTTCCCGGGAAATTCAAAAGTTTCTGAAAATATAAAAAGAAATAGAAAAAGAAAAGGAAGGGAAAAAAAGAGTAAGCGGGCCAGGCAGTGGGCACGCGGCCCAGCCCATCAAGAATCTCGCACGTAGGGCCTATTATGTTTCCTTTTTTTTTTGGAATCTGACTGGTGGGGCCGTGCCTGACGTCGAAGTGACGTCAGCACGGGGCGGGGACGGCCATGGCGACGCCCACGGCGAGGGTCACGGCGGCGGCGCGGCGGCGCGTTTTGGGGCTCCCTGGGAGGCGCAGCGGAATCGCGCGTGCGCGGGGTAGCCGGGAGCGGTGGTGCCGCGGCCTATATGGCGCCGGAGCGTCGTCGGCCGGCCGCAGACGCGGCGGAGGTCAGCACGCACGGCGACGACAAATCCGGCGCCTCCGCGGCGTCCCGGGGCGCGTCCTTAGGGGGATGGTCGAGGCGAGGACGGCGGAGGCGTGTGCGGGCTCAGATTTGGGCGACGGGAAGCAGAGTGGCGGCGGGAGGCGTCGGCGGCTGGCGGCGGCATGGCGGCGTGCGGGAGAGAGGAGGGAGGAGGGGGGCAATCTGTGACGTTTTGCAAAACAGTCCTGGTGGTTTCCGTAATTTGCGAACAGGTCCTTCCGTGCGCAGAGCTGAGGTAAGCGGCGCGATTTCTCGGCCGCGAGGGGCCTATTCATAAATCTGGCACGCGCGCCTTCTGCAGGCCGTCCAATCGCGTATGGACGGCCGAGATCGATGCACTGTAGCGTACTGTTCATTGCAACAGTACACTACAGTAGCCGACCGCGGACAGGCCGCGATTTTGTGCTCCCTTAATATAGTATATATAGTTAGTAACGTGTGCTAAACAATCGATCGTGCTGGGAGCGGTAAGAAGAGATCGGGTCGCGCTACGTAGAAATAGTTTTTTTTTTAGTGTAGTGACGTAATTGGAATGTAATACACACCACAGGTAATGATGATTATATCCTGATATGAGGTACAACTGGTGAAAGAGAAAAAAAAATGAGATTCCGGCGACGGCTTGTATAAAATAGTATTTTCCTTGTAGGTGTGTGCTAGGCGTCAGTCGGCTGTAAGAAGGCCTCCCTACAGCCACCTTTAGAGCCGTTGGATCCTCTTAAGTGAAATGATCTCGCGCGTTCGATCTATGTATGACGAGAAAATACCAAACGGGTACCTGGTGCACGTGATGACTAAATCCTAATTGTCGACAGTCTGATGAAGCCCAGCAAGGAAGGCCCATGACGAAGATTGCTTTCCAAGTTAGGCATAGTCGGTTATAGTTTCCTTATCTGTAAAGCCTAGTCGATTACGTACCCGAGACCCAACCCCCTATATAAGTGCTGGGAGGGTGGCCGATCAAGGAGAGGCAAGACCAGACCCTCCAAATCCTAGCGAGATCAACCCCTTACTAGACCCTTGTAACCGCAGCATATTCCACAATCAATACAGACAGGCAGGAAGTAGGGGTGTTACCTCAGTCGAGGGCCCTGAACCTGGGTAAATCCCGCTTGTCAGTCGACAATTCTACTAACACTACGCGTTCTCTACCACATAAATCTAACCATAGGTTCTCGACTATGGGTATTGCCGAGGACACACCTCGTCAATGTAGCAAAAAAACGATTCACGTGTAGAACTCTGTATATGTATATGCAATATCGCATGTAGCAAAGAAATTTGAGAAAATGCTACGTCCGATCTTTGTAGAAAAAAAAGTCAAACACAACACTTTTTTGTCACATGTAGCACTGCGTGTAGCAAAAAAAATCAGATCCGTAAAACTTGTGACTGGTGTAGCAAAACGAATGTAACACTTTAAACACATCCATGTAGCAAAAACCAACAACATATTCAACAAATACCAAATTAGTTGTAGCAAATGGATGAATACAACGTCTATTTTGCAGAAATCATTGTAGCATTTTGCTCGTGCTTATGTAACAAATATGAGTCGCACATGTAGCAAAACTGCACACCGCATGCAAAATCAACAAACCCAAAACTGACCTTTCTGTCCGATTCGAGCTCTCTGCTCTCCGCTCATGAAATCCACCACTTTAGAGGTATGTAAAAGTTAGATCGAGCGAATCCCTGTCCAATCCAGTCGCGGGCACGTAAATAGCTCGCGATTTGTAGCTCCCTCCATGGCGCATATATGGCGTGGGCGCTGAACCAGTCAGCCTCCTAAGGAGGAAGGGCTGTGGCCGATGCTGACAGTGGTCCAGAGGAGGAGGCGGGCCTAAGGAGCTCGCCGGGCATAGTTCCATGGCGAGCTTGCTCTTCTTTGGTTGGTGGTGTGTCGGGAGTCGTTGTCCATGGTGTTGTCGTCGGCCGGGGGCAGGGGGCGCGACCCGGAGGAGCAGCGGCTGTCGCCGGCCAGGGGCAGTTAACGGCGACAGTGGGCACGACATGAGGGAGTAGCGCGTATCGAAGGCTGCAGGGATGGGGTCACGGGGCCTAGAGCTGATCCGATTCATGTGTGAGATGGTGGCCTGGTGGAGGCTGGAGAGAGAACGTGGAGGAAAATATCAAAATATGGAGACGAGGGTGGTACCCGGCGAGAGACGCACGCGAGGAGTCTCAACCGGCTGTAGCTACAGCCGGTTGGAGAATAGGGTTTTCCTTGTATAAAAGGGTCGAAGTAGCTAGTTAACTTTCAATCTGCTCGACTGCGTGTTAAGGCAAACATCATTTTAACTTGTTTTTTCTCTGTTGTGTCCAGCTGTTCAACATAAAATTCATAGCACAGTTCAAATAATTGAAAACCCGCACGTTCTAGAATAAGTATTATTTTTCATATAATTGTGAAAGATCGAGCATGAGCCGAAAACTATAAGAGAACTGTCAAATTGCGCGACAATGTTCTGTATTTTCCTGGAAGGCTGAAAAATCCATACGTCATCAATTAATAACTTCAGAAAGGGATGTGCAATTGTATCAACCTGGTAGAGTAAGAATGAATACATCGCATAGTCAGAAATTGAAAGACCGCAGAAAATACAGGCACGGAGCAGGAATTTGTGTCTTCTATGGAAGGATTTACCTAAAAAATTATGGAGTATAATCATATGAACGGACTCGCAAGCGCCAGTGCACCACATGGCAGTAACACTTGTTGTTCTTTCATGCTTGATGAAAAGCCACGTTTCAAAACAAGATGCTTCATCATTGCCACCTGGATGACACCGTCGATTCGCTCGCCCTAGAAGGAGGGGCAAAAAAGGAGGAGTCCGACCTCCAGACCCGAATCCCCTTCATCCGAACAGGAGGAGATGAAAGTGTTGGGGGACCTCTGAACGCGCCGCTGGTACTCATAGTGGGGTCCTACGAATGCGCCACCTTCGTCGATCCGTAGGGGATCTCGCATCTCCGCAAGAACTCGTGAGGTGTGGCTGGATGGGTTGGTGACGATGGTGGGGAGTGGCAGCGGTTGGCGGCTCTGACGGTTGCACTACAGGAATGCCGCGATGTGCCGACGGCCAAAACCTGTGCCGACGGCAATTTGTCGGGGCCGTCGGCATAGGGTGCGGCGAGGCCAACCCGGCCACCTGGCCATCGGCACAGGTGTGGCCGTCGGCACAGGTGCGTCTATCCCGACGGCCGCCGTCGGCACAGCTGTGGCCGTCGGCACAGGCCACCGCTCAGTATGGGGTGACGTCGACACAGCGCGGCATTCCTACGCTTTCTTTATGTGTAAACCTGTGCCGACGGTATATTCACTTTTGATGTATTTGTTATAACTATCAATTAAGTTTAATATGTTTGAAGTATTTTTAATTCATGTTTATTGATAAAGATACACCGAATAACTATGGGTGGGTATATAGTTTCGCTAAAAATAGTCATCATATTTTTTTCCTAATCTATATTTTATGTACCTATTTATTACTCTTTGCATGAGTTGGGTGTATCTTGGTTTTGGGTCTACCCCCTATTTATTACCCTAATCTTTCGACGTCGTTCACAGGGGTAGACGGGAGCTTTGACTTTTTTCCAGCGGATGTAGTGTTTCGCCGAATCGGGGCACCTGAGCGTCGGAAACCCACCCAAACCTAGGTTGTGCTTGTATACAAGTGTGTTTTGTGTTGAAAATGTCCAAGATTTTACTCCATTGTGTGACCGGCTTCACCCGCATCACTCCGTTGAAAACTCCCGTTTATGCCCTTATAGGTGAAAACTCCCGTTTCGGACGAACAAGATGCAATCTTGTGTTGATTTGTGATAAAGGTTGGTTTCACATGTCTCTATGGCCTAACCAAACACAACCACGCAAAAAAGTCCACTGGGCTACCCCTTTCGACGCCGTCCACGGGGGGTAGACGTAAACGTTAGGTTTTTCCAGCGGATCTAGTGTTTCGCCGGATCGGGGCCCCGGAGCGTCGGAACCCCACCCAAACCTAGCTTGTGTCATACCATATGTATACAATTGTGTTGGGTATCTTAAGTGTGGAAGATCCTACTCCGTTGTGTGACCGGCTTTACCCGCATCACTTTCTCTCTACTAAGTGTATGCCCTTATAGGTGAAAACTCCCGTTTCGGACGAACAAGATGCAATCTTGTGTTGATTTGTGATAAAGGTTGGTTTCACATGTCCCTATGGCCTAAACAAACATAACCAAGCAAAAAAAATCCACTGGGCTACCCCCTTTCGACGCCGTCCACGGGGGTAGACGTAAACGTTAGGTTTTTTCCAGCGGATCTAGTGTTTCGCCGGATCGGGGCCCCGGAGCGTCGGAACCCCACCCAAAACTTGGTTGTGTCATACCATATGTATACAATTGTGTTGGGTATCTTAAGTGTGGAAGATCCTACTCCCTTGTGTCACCGACTTCACCCGCATCAGTTTCTCTCTACTAAGTTTATGCCCTTATAGGTGAAAACTCCCGTTTTGGACGAACAAGATGCAATCTTGTGTTCATTTGTGATAAAGGTTGGTTTCACATGTCCCTATGGCCTAACACAACATAACCAAGAAAAAAAGTCCACTGGCCTACCCCCTTTCGACGCCGTTGAAGGGGGTAGACGAAAACGTTAGGGTTTTTTCAGCGGATCTGGGTTTTCGGCGAGTCGGAGCCCTGGAGCGTAGGAAACCCACCCAAATCTAGGTTGTGGCATAAAATGTGTGTACAAGTGTGTTGGGTGTTTTGGAAGTGCAAGAATTTACTCCGGTGTGTGACCCTCTTCACCGGCCGCACTCTCTTTCCACTAACTTTCTAGACTTATAGGTGAAATCTCCCGTTTCGGGGGAACCGGGGGCAATCTTGTGAGAACCTATGATCCTAGTTGGTTTTCCATGTTCATATGTCCTTACCTAACACAACCAAGCAGAAAAGTCCACGGCAAATCGGCCTTCGATCCATGGAGCGGCAAGACGTCTCTGATGATTTGCAACCGTCGGAATAAGTGTTGGGAATGTTGCTAATCATCAGAGATCCTTGCCGCTGCTTGGATCTGACCGAGGGGAGGGTTCCCGGAACCGAATGATTTGTGTTCGGTCGATGAACTGAAGGATTATGTAAATATATAGAACAGAACACACGGTTTCCCCTGCATACAGCCCAACGGTGGCTCGTGAGTGCCTGCATATCAAATGCACCGTTGGACGTATGCAGAGAATCCGAATGCTCTGTATACCAAAAGAACTACAATGAGTACACACTGAGAGTGCCAAAGATGTCCTAGAGGTGGGCTATATATAGGGTCGCGTGGCTTACGAAGTGGTCGTGATAGTGCTGATCCGACGGCTCACAAGCGCTCGAAAGAAACACACCGCCGATCCAACGGCTCACAAGCGCAGGAAGGAAACACACGATCCATGTGCTTCTGCTTGATCCAAGGGCTCACAAGCGCTCGAAAGAAACACACCGCTTCATCCAACGGCTCCCACACTGTCGAAGGAAACACACGATCCGTGTGCTTCTTCCTGATCCAAGGGCTCACAAGCGCTCGAAAGAAATACACCGCTTGATCCAACGGCTCCCAAGCTCTCGAAGGAAAGACACGATCCGTGTGTTTTTTCCTGATCCAAGGGCTCACAAGCGCTCGAAAGAAACACACCGCTGATCCAACGACTCCCAAGCTCTCGAAGGAAACACACGATCCGCGTACTTGTTCCTAATTGAAGGGCTCGCAAGCGCTCGAAAGAAACACACCGCTGATCCAACGGCTCAGAAGCGCACGAAGGAAACACACGATCCGTGTGCTTCTTCCGGATCCAACGGCTCACCAGCGCTCGAAAGAAACACACCGCTGATCCAACGGCTCAGAAGCGCTCGAAGGAAACACACGATCCGTGTGCTTCTTTCGGATCCAACGGCTCACCAGCGCTCGAAAGAAACACACCGCTGATCAAACGGCTCACAAGCGCACGAAGGAAACACACGGCAAATATAACGACGCCTATAAATTGGCCACTTCTCAGACAGGTTACTCACTCACACAAATCATCTTTGGAACGGTCGCAGATCATCAGAGACGTCTTACCGCTGCTTGGATCGAAGTGGCGCTCAAACACAAAACATTCGGGTTCCCTAGCTACGTCCTACAGTGAATGCAACGGCATTCGAACGTGAATCACTGTAGGGCTGTAGCTAGGGGAAACCGTGTGTTTTGTTTCCCAGATTACTCACTCATATATTCTACCAGATTACTTATTCAGATTCTAAAGATCATTAGTTGAAAATGCAGAGATAAAGAATATATTTTACACGATCGTCGTCGTAGCTAGACCAGAATTAGGGAATGACAACAATCTTCGGTACATAGATGAACCATTTGTCCTAAGAAATGATGTGGCTCAGGTTAGTCATACTCCTGCCTAGGCCTATAATACTCGTCCTCATAGTCGTCGTAGTCGCCGCCGTCGTCGTCGCTGTCGTCGGGCGGTGCTCGCCTGGACTGAAACTGAGGGTAGCTCAGGCGGGGGTTATCGCCGGCCGTGATGTAGTCCATGACTCTATGGAGTGTCCGGCTGGCCCACCACAGCCGACGGCCGGCCTCGTTGAAGTTCGAAGGAGGCGGGCCGTTCTCCTCGTACCTGGCGAGCGCCCTCTCACGCCGATTGATGAAGAAGGCGTCCCAAGTCGGGCGGTAGTTGGGATTCCAGCGGGGATCCATCCGCTGCTCCGGAGTGAGCTCGAGGTAGTAGTGGTTCGTGATGGCCGCCCGACGCGCCAAACCTTGAGGGACAGGAGGGACCGGCACGCCTTCGGTGCTCAGCCTCCAGCCAGCGGGGATGTCGTAGCCGGGTGGGCAGGGGTAGTTCGAGGCGCAAAGCGCCTCCGCCTCCGAGTAGGTTAGAGTGGGTACGGTGAAAGCCATGGGAAAGTGATGAGGTTGCAGATATGAGTTTAGATGTGCTATGCCAATGGAGGCCATGACTACATATATATAGTGAGAAATGGCGGGAAGACGAAGGCGGGAAGCGGTGTGTGTTTCTTTTCAGCGCTTGTGAGCTGTAGTATGCCCAATCAGGAAGAAGCACAGGGATCATGTGTTTCCTTCGTGCGCTTGCCAGCCGTTGGATCAGCGGTGTGTTTCTTTCGAGCGCTGGTGAGCCGTTTGATCAGGAAGAAGCACACGGATCGTGTGTTTCCTTCGAGCGGTCATGAGCCGTTGGATCAGCGGTGTGTTTCTTTCGAGCGCTGCTGAGCCCCTGGATCAGGAAGAAGCACACGGATCATGTGTTTCATTCATGTGCTTGTGAGCCATTGGATCAGCGGTGTGTTTTGTTCTATCAAGAAATCCTTCAGTCTAGGCCGAGCCGAAAGCAGACAATTTTCCCGCCACCGTTTCCCGCCAACGTTTCCCGCCCAAATATTTCCCGCGATCGTTCCCGCCACCGTTTCCCGCCAAATGCCTCCACCTGTAGTTCTATAAAACCCAGTCGAAGGTAGGCATGATACTCACTTGAGCGCAAGCATGGTGTGTATTGGTCCTTGCGAGAAGTGTGTCCGGGTTTCACATTTCCGCATCCGAGCATCTCGCCAGGCTTTCGAGCAATTTGAAGGTAGATGGTAGGGTAGTTCCAATTGAAGAAATTTTGGACACTGAGAGTCATCTCGCTTTGCTCGGGGCGAAGCTATGCCGCGATGGGTTTCCGTATAGGACACCGCTCCAAATTCGTGCAGAAATGCTCAGGCTTGCAGATAAGTTTGACAGGAAAGTTACGAATAGTCCATTCTACCGAACTGAAGCTGACCGTGTTTCGTACGGTCGTTCCTGTCTCTGGGTAGTTGACAGCGATGATGACGACGATTTCATGCCGTCGTCAAAGGAAAGGAGGGTTGAAGCACTGAGCAAGAAGGCTGAAGCTTCGTCCAAGGGCAAAGGCAAGGAGGCAGAATCTTCGTCCAAGGGCAAAGGAGGCTGAAGCTTCGTCCAAGGGCAAAGGCAAGGAGGTAGAGTCTTTGTTTTACTTGTGTTGTATCGTAATTTCAAGTTTTACGAGGACGAGTATTATAGGACTAGGCAGGATTATGACTAACCAGAGCCACATCATTGGTTAGGACAAATAGTTGGTCTATGTATCCAAGATTGTTGTCATTCCCTAATACTGGTCTAGCTACGACGACGATCGTGTAAAATGTATTATTTATCTCTGCATTTCCAACTAATTTCGTGTAAAATGCTGGTTTCACTGGAAAAGGATAGCCGGAGCGCCGGAATAATTTGCGTGTGCCCTACCATATAATACAATAAATTATAATAAAATTGTATAAATTTATAATGGAATACCTAAGCCGACAGCATTGCGCTTATTAAAATTAATTTAGAGTAATAAATATTGAGCTTATTAAAATTAATTTAGAGTAATAAAAAAATACTTAGGAAATAATATTTGATTTCTTTTAATATTGAGCTTATTAAAATTAATTTAGAGTAATAAATAAATAATAAAAATGATGATTTAAGTAAATAAAATAAAACACCTAAGCCGACGGCAATGCCGTCGGCATAGGCCTTGGGTAGGGTAAATTTTAGGCCCGACGCGCGTGCGGGCCAAAACAGCCCCAATCCCCCCCTCTCTTCGTCGTTCCCCGCCCCGCCGCCACAGCCCCAATCCTTCCCCCGCCCCGCCGCCACCCTCAATCCCCCCAGCGCCTCCATCCTTCCCCCGAGCGCCGCCACCCCCAGCGCAGCTCCGACCGCCGGCCCGCCGCCAGCGCAGCTCCGCCCGCCGCCAGCGCAGGACCGCGTCGTCCTCCGCATCCTCCTCGTTCCTGCTCCGCGTTGCCGTCGGGAAGCTCCTCCTCCGCCGGCGAGCTCCTCCTCCGCCTTGCCGTCGATCTACTCGCCGCTGGCCGCCGCGCCTCAGGTATGGTTGATCTCAACCTCTGCATAAGCCGATGAGAGATCTCACCGAGGACATGTACTTGTCCATGGATGTGAAGAAAGAGGATTAAAACCTGTGTGCCCAGCGATTTGTGTTGGACCATGCTGAATGATTTCCTACGTCCTTAGAGAAGTTCAGTTTCCTATTTGCTGCACTTTTAGTTTCCTCTTCCGTTCTTTATGTGGTGCTTTTATAATCAGTTCGATCTGCGACATATCTCTGGAGCTCGTGTATCTTACTGTGGTGTAAGAATCTTAGTTTGGGTGTCGTCTCCATTTCATTTTTCGGTTAGGTGGCAGGGAGACTGCATATAAGTTGTAGTTACCGAGAGCATTTCATCTCGCGCTCGGCTTACAACTTCTTTTGACGTGAGCCGGAGGGCTCTTCGCAAAGAGCCAGCCACATGGGTAATTTTCCAGTAGTATGTGCCTCTCTGCTGACATGTACGTCACCTAACATGGGAATAATTGTTCCTTGTTTTGTTTCATTGGTTTTACTATTTGGTGCTAATGAGAGTAATCAAAAGTTGTTTTAGTGCCAACATGGTGTTTTTACGACCCGACGTTAACCTTCAACTAACAAAAAATATCAATCGTGGAGGTGTCCATGCCAAATCTTTAGTTGCAGATGTATACTCTCGAAGATGTCCGTTGCTGACTTGTATGTGCAGAAAATTAGTTATAGTTGAATTAGTAAACATGTAGTGTTTAGTTCCTACTAGTATACTACCAACCGCAAGTTCGGAATCTGACCCTTTCTTTTGTGCGGTTGGAAGTTAAATAAGCAAACTTCAATGCGACTAACCTCTATAGTTGAGAAAAACTTAACTACTCTTATGGAAATGCTAATCTGGTCATATATAAAAACTTTCGTGAAATTGTTTGCCATTTCTCAAAATGAGAAAATAAGAACACACTTAAGTTTGTTAGTATAAGGTTCACCGCTTTCCGCTTTTTTGAAACTTGGGAGAGGGTAGCTGCTTCACGGAGCAATTTGTTCTGCACCGAATTTTGTAGTTCTGCACCTATGACTTAGGAGACTTGCTATGGTTCGGCATGCATGTGAGAGCTGCGATCTGGGACATTGTCATGTTGATCTGACCGTCTTATATTGCTTCAATATTAATGTTGTCATACTTGTGTGCTAATATTTATTGTTTGTGCTTTTTCAGATGAAGGCACAGAAGTCTAACCTTACACGGAGTGGACGACCTACCACCTCGCGTTACGCCGCGGACGAGGGTGCACGAGTAGGACGAGGTGGAGGACGAGGTGGAGGACGAGGTGGACGGCAAGGTGGAGGACGAGGTGGAGGGCGAGGTGGAGGACGAGGTGGAGGAGACGTGGAGCACCCACCCTCCACTTCTGGCGACGTGGATTCCGAGGTGCCCTCCGCTTCAGGCGACATGGCTTCCCAGAACCAGCTGGAGCTAGAGCTGGAGGTGGAGGTGGAGGACGAGGTGGAGGATGGGGTGGAGGACGAGGTGGAGGCGGCGCCGAAGCGGAAGAAGAGTCGTGGCGAAGCAGGAGTCCCCGAGGAAAAATACTGGCCTAAGACCGAGGAGGCGAAAACCCTCATTGAGCCTCATGGCGTTGAGTAAGTGTACTAGTTTTGTAATTTTGAACATAAAATTTCATGTTGGTCATAACAATTTGGCATATGTACTAATGTTTGCTTATTGTGCAGTTCATGGACATGGGCATGCCCTAAGATTCCACGCACTCCTGCGAGCTTGCTTGGAGCTCTGATTAGGAAATATTGGCCAGGCTTGTACACTACAGCGCCCGACGACGAGCTGAAGTTAGCTACGAAATGGGTGGACTATGAGGTTGCGCCGTCCCCACCGTTCGAGACAGCTGCTCACGTCGTGATCACCACTTTTTGGGTAAGACATATTTTCCGAATTCCGTTCATAGTTAACGACCCCACTGTGATAACTCATGACTCACAATTTTTTAATGCATGGTTGAAGCGATTTTATCGTGTGCTGGACCAGCAAGCTGCGGATAGCAATTTGCATGCTCATTGTGTGAGGTTGACACGGCAGCAATTCTACAACCAAATGTTTACATCCGCCAATGACTTTACGTATATGAAGACGGGCAAGAGGGCCAAGAAGGCGGATAATGCCAAGAATGCAGCGCAGATGACAAAGGAGGAGTACATTTCGGTAAGTAAATTGTCAATGAAATTCTATATTGCTGCTAAGTTGCCATTGCATTTAGCTCTTCTTGAATTACATTTTCAGGTTATGCCCGACTGGGCCGACGGCAATGAAGACACATGGGATGCGTTGGTTACGAGGTGGGTCGGGGGAGACCCCGAGTTCGACGCCATGAGCCAGCGGAACAAGGCAAACCGAGGCTCCGAGGGAACACATAGTGCGGGAAACCGCAACCACTTCCTCTTTAAGGATAAGATGGTATATATATACATGGAACGACGTGCATTTATTTATACCGCATGTTTCTACTTGGTATGAATACCATTTCTTTTCGTGATGCAGGACTCCGATACTGGGACGGTTAGCTCCCACATCGGTGCGTGGAAGAAGATGAGGCAAAAGAAGCCCGATCAATCGAAGCCTCAGCAACAGGTTCCTGAGTACTACGGCAGAACCGAGGAGGCCGTGGACAGCTACTGCACGACGTTCCTGGGTTTTCACCCGGAGGTGGATGACCCCTTGAGCGCGGAGGTCGACGAGAGGTCGATATATATATATATATATATATATATATATATATATATATATATACATGGAACAACGTGCATTTATTTTCAGCGCATGTTTCTACTTGGTATGAATAACAATTCTTTTCGCGATGCAGGGTGGTGGTCTTCTCGGGGCACGGAAGGCCGCATGGCCGTAATCGCACTCTTAATAAGGTGGTTAGGCATGCCATGACCTTCACGCAGGCAAAAGCTACTCTCCCTGACAACAGCCCACTGATCCCGCCTCGTCCACAGCCTCGTCGATTCACTCCCATCGATGTAAGTTTTTTTGCATCCTCTTTCCGACATTCGTTCTTGCATGGCTAAGTTGACGAGATTCATTCTTTTCGAAATTGTAGCCCGATTTTGAGGAAGCCTACGCTGCCGCTCATGCGGAGTATGAGGTGGCCTTTGCCAAGTGGGAGAGGATGAATAAGCCTTGGACCGAGTATCAAAAGTTGTTCCGAGCTGTAAGTTTTAACCTTTACTTTTGTCAAATATGACAAGTCCCACTACCCTAGTTTGAACCTTTATTTTTGCAACACCTGACATCTAAACTACCTTGCAGTCGGTGCTGAACTTTTTCACCACTGGAGTGCGGGTAGCCCCTCCTATGGACGAGCCTCCGGAGCCGGGTACGACTCCATGGATGCCATCGAGAGACATGTTCGCTCTCTCTCCTACTACAAAAGTACCCCGGTAAGTTTGATCCCAAACCACTGGTTACTGCTTTCCTTTGCCTCGCAGTTGCTAACTCTTGCTCAAACATGTAGGAAACGGGATGCTCATCGCACAACCCACACATTGATCCTTCTGCTTCTCCTAGTTCCTCGACGGGTTCGCCTAGCATCACACCATTACATTCCGGTGGTCCTTCTCCCGGTGCTTCAGCTTCTGGTGCGCCGATCCGACGCTCACCTATTTTGAGCCGGGGAGATATGGGGTTTACCCCGTCGCCGTCGCCGCAATAGATACAGGGCTTTGGGCGTCTAGACATGTATCTACTTGATGATGGTCCTATGTGTATATCTACTTGATGATATACCATTTTGCTTGATGATATATGGAGGAGCCATTGTGTGATCTTGTTTGTTGTGAATTTGTCATGATTTTTATTTATTTTTTCTGCTATTTTTACTGCAAAAAGAGCCGCGCTGGATAAAAAAATCTGGGCAAGCCTGTGCCGACGGCACTGCCGTCGGCACAGACCCCGATGTGACCATTTGGTCACACCTGTGCCGACGGCACCACCGTCGGCACAGGCACATCCCTAGAGCGCCCAGCTGCCTCCGCGTGGCCTCTCTGTGCCGGCCGTCGGCACATGCTCCTCCACCTCGCCCGGCCAATGTGGGCCCCACCCGTCGCTGTGCCGACAAACTAGGTGCCAACGGTGCGTCTCTGGCCGTCGGGAAACGTTGTGCCGACGGTTTACAGCTGTGCCGACGGCCAGGTGGCCTGTGCCTACAGGGCCCTATGCCGACCACTCTGTGCCGACGGTGGCCGTCGGCACAGCTGTGTGCCGACGGCATTGGGACCTTTGCCGACGGGGTGCGGCCGTCGGCACAGGTGTCCATTCCTGTAGTGTTGGCGGAGGAAGATGCCATGTCCTGCCTTCCACCGGCTCTGGTGGAGTTTGCCATCGAGAGAGTGAAGTGCGTGGAGAGAGTGTGAAGGTTGGTTTAGAACCTGGGATAGAGTAAGAGACACTGGAGTGAGGTTTCTTATAGGCGCACCGTTTACTGGGGTTTCGCACGGTAAGGGACATTAGTCCAATTCCGCTGGCGTTGTGGACGTATCAGCAACGGAGATGATATAACCAACCGTTGTTACTGTGGTGGGCCCATCAATGACCTTGCCCGTGCGCCCTCTCACGACAACGCGCAAAACTCATATCTACCGTTGTTTTATAGCTTCCATTTTCATAAAGGGGTGTCCTTAGCATCGTTTTGTACTAGTGATGGGAGCGGGTACAACGCTGGACCAGAGCTCGCAGGTGAGCTCGAACTCATGTTCAGGGATTGGGAACTAAGCCAGCGACTCACCATGTCAGGGTAAGTGCACTCCTTTCGTGAAATGGGGTAAGGTAGCACATGTACATCCCGACTCCTCGAACGATTTATCCGGTTTCCTCTACTCCCCGACCCCCTAGGGAGGTTAATGCCTTCGGGAAGTGGGGTGAGATAGCGATGACGACACATGTCTATCGGCACACCGCTCAATGTTTTTCTCCACAACGAAGATTTCTTCGCATCCGTTGCAATGCATGGGCATATTACTTAATTTAATAGTAAAGAGGTAAAGATGTGACTAACCTCGCCAACTGCACCCATATCAATATCTCACCTGATCCATGTACTCCCTCTGATCGAGAAAAGCTGTCGTGAGTAGCTTGTATGTGAGTAACTCATTTCTAGCGACGTTTATACCGGAACGGAGGGAGTAACTAATATCACAGATTTACTGATTACACAAAGCATAAAATCTTGTTGATCCTAACACTACATGCATGGTAACAAATCATGTCGAAATCAGGAGTACTATAATTGTGCGATTCACATATAATTAGGAGTATCTCAAATTAATATTGTATCCTGCATAATCCGCATGGTACGTAGGATAGTGTTATTTCATCCGGATTTATATATATACTGAGGCGAGAGAAACCTCTCTCTGGTTCATCTGAAAATAACCCTTCTCTTGTAAAGTTCATTACATCGTTCACCAGCTGAAGATCAAACATGAAAGGGAGCAGCCTTGCGCATGTGATTACTCTTTTGTTCATCGGGTTCCTTGTTCTGCTTGTACAATGTAAGCACTTCATCATTATCATATACTCTAGTATTACATATCTATTCTTGCAGCTAGTTTATTTTCTTAATACAAACATTGCCCCTAGATAGTTACATATGAAAGGCACATACATTACTTGGGCATTGTGCAACTGCAAAGAAGTAATATTAATATCATTATATGTAATAGGTCGAAGCCACCAAGACAGTCATGTTAATGCTACTATCGTGGACTCGTCATTAGATGACAGCAGAATTGCCACGAAATGGTGTCTCCCACGCAATGACAAAGGTGAAGACTGGAGCGGGAAGACCTATTGTTGTCTCACACTGCCGGACACGCCGTGTTGGCGTACCAAGAATCCTCTTAAAGACTGCCAAGAACACTGCCCAGCCTGCAACCCTAACTGCCCGGCTGAATCAGCAGTGGAATTATATGAATAAAAGAATGCATAATAATCTTTTTTGCCAGTATAAGTTCAGTGAGATTCCAATGAAACAACATTGTAATGTACGCGATATCTTTTTCACTAGCCTATCTAAGTGTAAGTGCCAACGAAAATAACAAGATTTTGGTCCAACATTTTAGTTGAATCTGGCGCGTGATAAAGGTGAATTGATTAATTTTGACGGTAGCCAAATTTATCATGCTGATTTTTTGGGTCATGATAAATAATGGTATGTTGTATTTATTTTTTAGGGTTGCAAACTTTTTGCCTACTTTTTTCTTTTATGAATATTACTCTAGTCCATATTATTCGCATGTCCACAGGTTCCGCTCTGCAAGCATAAACCCCAATTTTCCTGTAATCTGGCTTAACCAGCTCTGCCAGTTCTAACACATCAGTGATTCTAGGACTACAGGAAGCCTAGGACAAGTCTTCAGCGGATTTACTAAGACAAATCTGCAGAGTTTTCCATGTACTATAGGAAAGCTATCGGACAAGTCTTGAGCGGATTCTAAAATATGTTGAGCTAAATCTGGCTGCTTAAGACTGTCAGAGTCGCAAGGAAAGAATTTCCCAGTCTGTCGATGGTGTACAAGTACTAGAATGCATTAAGCTAATACTCTACACTTGATCTTAGCCAAAAGGCAGAGAAAGGTATCATTAAGCTAATACTCTAGACAGAACTACCTGGCGGCGCCGCACACCAGCGAGTGCTCGTGCGGCGGTCAACGTAATGGAATCTCTCCACGCAAGTCTGAGTCATTTCCTTCCTGGGCCGGAGAAAAAGCCCGATACCGAATACCTGGCGGTGGAGTCTGTGGGTCTTGGTCGAATAAAAGGATGTAGGGCGGTGTCCTAGTGGTTTTCTTCCATCTAACTCGCTGGTCTATTTGTTGTCGGTCATCGTATATCGGAACATGACGAGTTCCGGATGTCTCCACCAGCGATATTCATGGATTGGAGTTTGTGCTCAGAGCATCTCCAAGCGAGGCCCCCAAATTCATCCCCTAAACGTCCGAACGGCTGTTCGCGGACCATCCTAAAAAATGACCTCCTACAACCATGACCCCCAAATGTGACCCTAAATTGTGGGGACCTTGCATGTGATTGGTGGAAAAGGAGAGAGAATAATTAAAGAAGGACAAAAGAAAGGAAAAGAAAGAGAAAAAATGGTCCACAGTGGGCATGCGGACACGCCCGGACGCGCCCGGACGCCCCCAAACTCACCCCATATGTGCGGAGGGTTTGGGGTGTGCCGGACGTGCGGATACTAAAAAGCCGCATCCGGTCACGCCCGGACACAAATAAATCGGTTTGGGGACCGTTTGGGGGCCTTGCTTGGAGATGCTCTCATGGACCTATGTTTGGATAGGGTCCGGTCATGCGCGTTCACAAATTTGCCCATGGGGCTTCAAGCGAGTGTGTCGATAAGCCTCCGCCACACCATGGGACATGTCAACTCCTACGATTGCCATTAATGGTGTTGACAGATGCGGGGAATGCCATGATGGCTATTATGGGAAGACCAGTATTGGCGGGTGCAGTCTTGGATGCGAGGAAGACACGGCTTCATAGGCATGGATGTAGGACAAACTTCCTGTCTAAACCACAGGTGCATGTGAGCCTAGTGATTAGTACTTTGCAGCGGCAGGCTCAATGGGGGCGGTAACACTTGAAGAATTCAATTTTGGTGGTGCCATCCTAGTGTCGAGTCTCGATATCCTAGTGAAAGCCCTAAGTCTGGCCTTCATTGGATGTACCTGACAGTGACGATTTCCTTGTTGAAGGCATTGTCTGGAGTTCGGATTTTATCCTAAGTGAAAACTATAAACTTTGATTAGACGACGATGGGGCCTGTACACTATTCCCTTTTTGAAGGCGCTTTTGGGTGTTGTATTTGTTGTTCGGGTCCGGCTGTTGCGTGTGATTTATCACTATGGCAGGGTTTTTCTTTTTCATTCATTTTCTTTTTGGCTGTGTGCTTAGTATCTTGACTAGTTCTTAACATCATGTTGGTGCAGAGTCTTGGTGTATCTTCTTGATATTAATATATTTTTGTTGTAAGAAACAAATCAAAATTCAACCTGCAGACCCCAGCACCTAAACGTGTATATAACAGGCATGCCCTACCTTCTTCCTCCTGAATACAAGCCTCCGTGATCTACGGCGTTCTGCCTAGGATCTGTGTGAATTATTGTTCCCCACAAGGCCACAACACATACATCACATGAAAAACCATCAAGTAACATAAGCTTTATAAACTTACATGAAACTAACAAACTGATAGGAAATAAAAGAGTTGCATAGATCATCACTACTAGTTGAAATCAAACCGTCATCTAGGTAGTCATGCATGTAACTTGATTTCTTCACTTACCCAATTCTACACCATTACACTTGATGGATCAATCCCTGTATTCTTTAGTGACAAGATTCTGCATCATGGTACTTAAAATAAACACCAGGATGTCAACTTCTGCATTCAAAAAATAATCTCTTGATTTCATGAAGTTACAAAAAAAGGTTGAGTTAGCAACACTAACATGTTTCCAGCATTTTATATATGTTTACTGGTAAACTAAGATGGACAGTAAAAACATAGTAAGTAACCCAAGCGTGTACGGAAGAGAACATGCGATCGTAAGTTGATCAGGTTTTTCGTGTTGCGTCGGTTTTCAGCTAGTTTCCGTTATACATTGGTGAACTCTTTTCTTCTATATCAACGAAAAGTCAAAGGTTTTGGCTTGTTTAAAACAAAATCTCCTTAAGTCTCCAACACCACTCGTTCACATGACACCAAATTATCCCATGCACACAACACACAGATAAACAGGCAAAGGAAAAGAGTCTTGCAACGGTGAGGTGATACTGTATTTTGATCAGAGACAGAAACACACATATATAGAAGTTTTTTCCTCTAGTATAGTAAAAAGCTCCACGTGGTATCGCTCGTTAGTCGTTACTCGCCCATATATGGTTGCTCCTGCTTGTTCTCAATACAACAAATAAATCATTCTCCAAAACAAAACAAAAACAAATCAAGAAATGCAAACCTACTTGCGAGTTGCGACCAATCCTTGATTAAAAGTAAAGATTGTTTTGTTTCAACTTAGATAGCACATTCTTCTATTTTGAAATGCATAATAGTACAATCATCCATGCGCAAAGATTATCCTCGTACGAGGATTTCGTTTCCATCCCTCCATCTCTTGTTTCAACCTATCAATTTCAGGTCCGCCTCCTCCGACACTGGTAGCGAAAGTAACATGCAGCTCTTCCGTGCGCACGGCCTTTCCCAACAGAAACTTGGCGAGCCGTCTCTGCGTGGCATTCCCGCTGTACCTTACAAGGTGGATCTTCCTCAGCGTGCGACGGAAGCACTCGGCGGTGGAAGACCGAGCATCCTTTGGCACTTTTATCACCCTGCAAGTTGAGACCTCGTAGACCTGAGGACGGTCGATAACCAGCGTCAAAACCTCGAGGTTGGCCGTGTTGTCGAGGATTTTGGCCACTGCGGCGATGTGGGCACGGTTCCGGAAGGGCCCTATCAGCTCCAGGTGCGTGAGGCACGGCAGCGGCGCACGGTACCAGAGGAAGAATGGCGGTTTCTGCTGCGCGGACAGGCGAAGCGAGGTCAGGTTGGTGCATCCCTCCAGGAACTGCCCCAGCTGCCGGATTGTGTCCGAGTCCTCGCCGTCGACCGGCTCGCAGATGTCCACGGCCAGCGTGACTCCTCCCCAATCTGCCAACGACAGCACGGAGCAGTCCGGCACCCTGCCTTTGAACCTGAGGAACCGCAGCGACGGCGCGTCGATGAAAACACACGTGGCGTTGTGGCAGCAGCGGATTGTGAAGATCCTGAGGTGGAGGAGCGCAACCGAGATGCGCTTCACCGTCGGGCACTCCTCGAGCGTCAGCTCGGCGAGGGCAGGGCAGCCGGCGATCAGGCGCTGTAGCGCCTCCCCCGACGCGTTGATCCGTCGGAGCGACAGCGTCTCCAGCGAGCGAAGGGAGAGGGCCTGCTCGGGTAGAGCAAGCTTGCAGTTCCCGATCCGGAGGTGGCGCAGTGTGGTGGCGGCGGTGCTTCTGAACAGGTGGGGAGGCATGCTGCAAGAAAGTTCCACTAACATGGACGCATTTGACGTGTGTGGGCATATCGGCCTCAGGGTATCGCGGCGGCAGGTCGAGGTCGACGTCCTCCGCTCCCGCGAATAAGGCCGTGGCGATCCACTGGTCGATCAGAGTGTCGGAGGGTTTGCTACGGAGGCCGATGACACGGAAGGAGCGGATGGGGGCGGTGCAGTCGCGGTTGAGGAGCACGCTGTTCACCATGTGGTCGAGGCGGACGAGCTCCTCGCTTTGGTCGGGCGGCGGTGTTCTAGCGCTCAGGTTGACGACGGGGACGGTGGTGAAGTCGCGGCGCCAGCAGCGGGAGAGCGCGCTCGTGCAGACGGCCTGGTCAGTGTCGAGGTGCGAGAGGATGCAGATGAGCGTGGCGTCTGGGAGCGCGCTCAGGCGGTCTTCGCCGCCGGCGTGCTGCTCCATCGACATCTTCGAGTGTCCTTGGACTTCGATCTGGCGGCGGATGTTCACGTGAATTGTCCTTTTATTGGTAGCTAAGAATCAAATAGGCCGGGAAGGTTGTGGTCTTTTGTGGTCTTGTGGGGATCTGATGCGTGGATCAGAGTTTTTATCTATGACGATTTACAACGTACTTTGTTCTATCTCTACTATTAATACTTCCCAGTTTAGGGCATCTATAGGGCACGCGCGATTTCTGGCTTTTGGTAAGTTCCTTGGATCGTGGATTCATCATCTGTCAGTCTCCCGATATAAGAAGCCTTTCCTATTTCTCTTCTAGGGTTATCTGCTCTATCTTCATGGAGACAGCAAAGAAGCGGCCCCGACGCGACCGCCTGAGCGACCTCCAGGACTGCATCCCCGGCCATATCCTCTCTTTCCTCCCAGCGCAAGAGGCCGGCCGCGCCGCCATCCTCTCCCGCCGCTGGCGCCGTGCCTTCTCCGACGTCCATACCATCTCTTTCGCGACGCCGAGCGACGACACATCCTATGAATCGTCCTCCGAATCGTCCTCCGATGACGATGATCACAAGAGCCCGAACAGGACACTGCTGGACAGGGTCACCTCGGCGCTGCTCGCCCGGAGACGCTGTGTCGGCGTGGACGGGGCGCTGCGCTCCCTCCGTGTAGCCACGCGCTATCGTCTGGCCCCGGCAGACCCCTACGCCATCGACAAGTGGCTCTCCTACGCACTCCACCACGGCATCGAAGAGCTCTTCCTCGCGACGCCCAGTTGCGCCGCCGACGAAAACCTCTGCCCACGCGGCTGTCATCGCGTCGACGACAGCACCGACAGCGATAGTGACACGGACTCGTCATCGTGCGACTCCGACGCGGAGGACGACGACTACGATTACCATGTAGTACGCCGGTACGTCGTTCCGTCAAAGCTCTACTCATGTGCCACCATGCGCGCACTGCATCTCGTCTCCTGCTCGCTCAGCACGCTGCAGTCCAGCACCATCAACCTCCCGTCCCTGGAGACACTGTCCCTGTGCTGGATACGCTTCTCGCGCTCCGCGGACAACATACAGCGGCTGATCACCGGATGCCCACGCCTCGCAGACCTGACGCTCGAGGCATGCAGCTGGATCATGGACCTCAAGATCCCGCCGAACATGCGCCTTAGGAGACTCGCCCTGCGCTGTTGCCACGATCTTCGACGCGTCACTGTCGATTTGTCGGAGACACGTTCCTTGGAGTACAGAGGCGTGCCGCCCGACGCGTCGTTTTTCACGCTAGACGGGGCGCTGGGAGCTCTCGTCTCGGCCAAGATCGACGTCTGCTGGCAGTCGAGCTCCCCGCGGGAGATCGAATTCAGGAAGCTAAGGGAGTTCCTGCTCCTGTTCGTGGGCACAACGAGCCTCCAGCTCCAACTCGGCTGGCCGGACACGACGAACATCCTAAGCGGAAGCGATGATTTCTTCGCCGACTTTCCCCTGTTCCAAAACCTGACGAGGCTCGAGCTGGGAAGCCGCTTGTCGGACCGCCGTGTCGTCGAGGGAGTGCCCGGGATCCTGCGGCGAACGCCAAACCTGACTGCTCTGTCGCTCAAACTTTACGGGCACAAGAAGAGCAGGAAAACCACCAACCGTGCCGGTCACCGGAACTTCGAGGTGGACGCCACGGTGCCGTGCTTACAGGAGCGGGTGAGGGAGATGAGCGTGCAGCAGTACGAGGGGGCCGCCGGGCAGAGGATGCTCCTCAAGTCGTTGCTCCATGGCGCGCTCGTGCTCGAGTCGTTACGCGTCGTGTTTGCCAACGGACGACACTCGGTGCTGGACGAGCTGATGGCTGAAATCAGAACTTGGTCCCGGAATCCAGCTACGAGAATAACATTTTCATGAACACCCAGCAAGAGATCTTGTACAGTTCAATGCTGTTTCAGTTTGGTTCAGTTATGAGTTATGTAACGGAAACTATTTGGGACTGAATTTTCTACCAGAGAAAGTAGAAGGGCTGAATTATGAGATCACTGTCATAGCCCTAACAAGGTATTTGGTTCAACTTCGGTAATTGGTATCAGATTACAGGAGTAGTCAGTGCTATAATGGGGCAAACAAGAGTTCTGTTCGCGACTGATTTTCTTGTCTGAAGCTATGCACACAGATGTAGTTTTTCTTGTACGAGAGCGGCTATACGCCGTAGTAGGAACAAAGAAATTACAGTGAATATTTTTTTAACCTTTTACAGTATCAGAGAACTTGCCTGTGGCAGATGGTTAGGAGGGTGGTTGTACTCCCAGCCCACCAGAGTTCAAACCCCAGGTTTGACGTTGGTGTTTCTCATTTAGGCGGAATATTCTTTTAGTGGGAGGCGACGTTCCCGTCGACAGCGAGGCGCCCGTGGTGACTTCATCAATCTCAAAACCAACCGCCGGCTCAGTCTTTCGGAGGTGCTCATAGGGGTAGGGTGTGTGTGTGCGTTCATAGGGATAAGTGTATGCGCGTGTATGTGAGCGTCTGCGTTGTACTGTGTTTCTAAAAAAAAAAACCTTTTACAGTATTAGTAGAAGGGGGTATCCCGCTGAATTTATCAGATATTTTGCGATTTGGTAAAAATATGATTTATATATTTGCTTCACAATTAGAAAGGCTGATTTTAGGATCACTGCAATAGCCATAAATGCTTGGAGGATTTCAATATTAAGAAATTTAGACATATATTATTTGTGTGTCAAATGTACTAGGTCTTAAGATTATTGCCAAAAATTCAGACATATACTATTTATGAAATCGTTTTCCTTAACTGCCGTTCGATCCAGAAAACTGAAAGTGCATTTAGTGTCCTCTGTGTGGTTTTTATATGATAATGACAAGTGGTTAAGAGAGAATAAGACAAAGATAACACTGATAAAATTGACAGGCAGATTCTGCTGGTACCTCTGTTGGAGGCTTGGAGCGAAGAGGTACCGGTACCTCCGAAGCATCGTGGAATTATTCCAAAATGCTAAAAAAAGACACCACATATCAGATAGATAAATCAGACGATGGCCTGCAGTGCACCAACCCTTACTGGCACACACAGATATTATGTTCCATCATTTTTTGTGCCATGACTTGAGATAATCATGTGCCATGGTGATGCCTAAAGGTTTCTCATTAGGAAACACCTAATGAGTATATCTGAATATGGAAGAAAGAATCCATATTTAAGTAAAGGCATCCAACTATTATTCCCATTTGGCAAGCTACCTTATTATTACAAAGTTCCAGACCGTCAGATATAGAACCATATTCAGTTAGGGAGGGAAGAAACAAGCAGCAAAAGCAGCCCTCCTCCCTTCCTCTCTTTTCACATACACACCCGGATTCATCCTTTCACCTTCAAGACAATACACCTATCCACAGAGGGGAACAAACAGACACTCAGAAACATCCAGGACTACACGATCAGCTCAGTCCTAGAGACGAGGATCCCGTCTGTGTCAGCGTAGAGCCACTCGCCGTCGCAGACCCTGGTGCCGGCGATGGTCACGGGTACGTGCTTCTCGCCCATCCCCTTCTTGTTCGCCTTCATCGGGTGCGAGTTGAGCGCCCGCACGCCAATGTCGCACCCGTTGATCTCATCCACGTCCCGGATGCACCCGTTCACCACGATGCCCGCCCACCGTTATTCTGCGCCTGCTGGACGGGGTTGCCGCCCAGGATGGCGCAGCGCATACTGCCGCCGCCGTCGACCACAAGCACCCTACCCTGGCCCTTCTCCTCCAAGAACTCGCGCACCAGGACGTTGTCCTCGAACACCTTGAGCGTCACGATGGGGCCGGCGAAGACCTGCCGCCTACCGTAGATCTGGAAGATGGGCTGGAGGGCACGGAGCTCGCCGTTGGTGATGAGGTGCGAGTTTGCGTCGCAGACCTCCGCGGTGGCCAATGGCAAGGCCGCCATTTTAGCTCAATCGCTGCACGGCACGGCATCGAAAGAAGATAAAACGTTGTCAGCAGAGTAAAACCGCTCACTGAAACACCAATACAAATTTAACATAAGAATGGATATGCAAATTATGCTATTAAGCTCATGATACTGCAATAGGGAAGATTGTAGCTAGCTTCAGGGCTGCTTGGCATGAAAACAGGACAAACATTACTACTGAGCACGAAGCACTGTCAGAGGAGTAAGCAAAGTAAAGCACCCCCATTCAATTACTCAATCGAATACTACAGTTGGGTAGGCATCCTGAATCGCGTGGCTAAACAACTACCGTTGTCTGAAGCTGATAAGGGAGCGCAACAAAATAACCATCTCTTGTGTACCATCACAAAGCCCAAGCAGAATACTGATAAGGTCTAGATGTTGTCCTATGTCCTGGCTGGCTCACTCAGATTACATGATAGAAAAAATGGAATCCGTTTGGATGATCCCACCAGATCCCTCTCCACCACAACCTAGCAAATCAGGGGGACTGAATCAGAGGAAATCATGAATTCGAGCTCGTAATACTACAGTTGGGTAGGCGTCCTGAATACGGTAGCTAAACAACCGTGACTGAAGCTGATAAAGAGCACGACGAAATGAACATCTATTGTTCATATTATTCGCAAAGCTGAATAGAATACTGATAAGGTGTACATTTCATCCTGACTATCTCACTCGGATCATGATAGAAAAAATGGAATTCATTTGAATGATCCCACAAGATCTCCCTCCACCACAACCTAACCAAACCAGGGGGTGGGGGGAACAGAGGAAACGGTCAAAGGTGGATTACCTGGCCGCGCACCGCCGGTTGATCTCGCGGACCGTCGCCGTCTGCCGCCGGGAATGAGAAGGCGAAGGTGGGGTGGGGGCCGACAGGCAGTCCTGTGAACGGGATCGAGTTATCAGAGCTGAGATCGAGCCTGAAGTATATAACGAAAGCAAGAAGGGGCAGAGATCCCGGCGTGGACAGCGAGCGAAGAGGAGGCCGGAAATGGAAGCAAGGGAGAGATTCGGATCCCTTACCGAGATCTTCGGTTCACGCCAGCGGCCGGCGATCTACTCCGATCAGCAGAGGGGAGGAATGGGATCCAAGGAAGGAGGAGGACGCCTGGAGACGAGCTTTTCTTTCTTTCCTAGTCGTAGAGAAGAAAGATGAAACCTTTGGTGGGTGGCGGAAGAACGGATGGACGAGGTCGCCGTGCTTGTGAATTTGACAAATTCGATCCAAATTATTTGAAATTTAAACAAAAATAAATTGGATCCGGAAAACTTAAACAAAATAATTCGATATTTGGGTAGTGTGGAATTTTATCCATTTTTTCGCGACGTTTATATGTATGCATTTTTCCAGTTTTGTTGTCTCTTTTTTCCAGTTTTGTTGTCTCTTATCAATGAGGCTTACCATAAATTCCATCATGTCATGTTTATGTCAAGGATAAGAGTGTTTTTAGCCACCGCCACTTGAGGTTCACGATAAGACAAATTATGACGAACGATACATGCCATATATCCGGACGCTGAAGATCGATGAACCCTTGTTCGATGATAACACTCGTTGTGATGTAGCTTGAGACATGCGTCGCACGAGCACACTAACTAGTATTGGCCATAATGCGTTTTTTAATAACCCGTGACTCCTAAAAAACCACACGATTCTTTGAAATTGGTTGGCACTTCTGAATATGGATAATCTTGTGCGAGTCAATTTATATGCCAGGCTCATTGACAGCATAGGCCACGTACGCAGTGTTGCACCGCATAAAAGCGCACTTCGAGGCCTCAAAGCACCAATGATGTGTGTGAAGCAACAACACCGCTTGCCTGATGTAAGTGGATGTGATGCTCCTCGCGCGTCTTGCTAGAGGTTTTCATGTGTGTGGAAAGCCGTTTAAAATTCTTCGCCATGTGACAATTTATTTGGTGACACCATGTCCTGATATTTAATATGGAAAACAAGAAAGAGTCAGCTAATACGTCGAGTAAATTCTTGAAGTTTGGAATTGGTCACTTGGATTTCACACGAATACATCGAGTAATTGTAGGGTCGCGGGATGATTCTTCTTGCTTAGACTACCCATAGTGAGAGTAACATAGGTAGTAACATAAGTGTCACATAAGTACAAATGATGATGTGGCATGTAATTAAAGAAGAGAGAGACGGTTGTGGTATCATAGGTAGATATCGTAACATAACGGACTCCGAGGCAAGATGAGTCTATAGGCTAATAAATGCATGATTATATGATACCACGCATATGTTACTACCCATTATAGAGGTAGTAATATAGACTAGTATGATATGCATTATACTAGTGTATGATACTCCGCACTATGAATAGTCTTAGTGTCTTTGACAGAAAGTAATCACAAAGTCGGTCAGCCAAAGTCAAGCAAATCTCATTCGGGAAATCTCTTGCAGTACACGGACGGGTGCGCCGTTCATCTAGTCTGAGGAGGAAGGCCGCGTGCCATATGGCCTCGTGCACGAAGCGACAAGAGCCTAGCTCCGATGAACAACGAAAGCTTTTTTTCTTTCTCTCTTGGTACTTGTATCACCACTAATATAAAAAGGGAGAGATGTGGCAGATCCAAAAGATAACCACACATCCAACGATTAACAACGCATCCGTGATTAGTGCTAAAGCGGAGCGGAACGCAACGCATCAGCCAGAACGCTTATCAGGTACACCGTCCACGGCCGTCGTACTGCAAGCCGCACCTCGCAACCTCGGCGCTCCCAGCCTCCACGCTGCTGGCTGCCGCCATGCCAGTTTGCCGTCATCGGGACGTTGACGCCCGTCGCTGTCGCCCCATGTCCACGTTGCCACCCTACCCCACGTCGCCGCTCGCCCGTCACCAGCACGCCCCTCGCGGCTGCCCTGCCCGTTGGCCGTCAGAGGCTGTCGCCGCCTTCCCGCCACGTCGCCGCGCTGTCCACACGTTGCCGTGTTCCAGGACGCCGCCGCCCGTCACCAGCGCGCCGTCGTGAGGACGCCGCCTCCGGACACCTGCATCCAGATCGACGGCGGACTGCTCCTCCAAGACGGCTGGGTCCTCGACAACAGGTTCCATGCTGAAATTTGACAACAGGTATGGTGGCTTGCATATTTGTTGCAATTCTGCACATTTTGAACCACGATGCAGATAACTGATTGCTTCAGATTCGACAACACGTAGTTAGGAATGATATATCGAACCATGCATGATTTCTTGGCATATCAATCAGCTAGCTGGTGGCTCTAGGTTGATAGTGCCAGAAACAATGCTTGTACGTCACACGTCAGTTGGGAACCCCAAGAGGAAGGTATGATGAGTGCAGCAGTAAGTTTTCCCTCAGTATGAAACCAAGGTTTAATCGACCAGTAGGAAAACGAGGTTTGCTTCGAAGGTGTTGGTGAGGAGTGTAGTGCGGCGCAACACCAGGGATTCCGGTGCCAACGTGGAACCTGCACAACACAATCAAATTACTTTGCCCCAACTTAACAGTGAGGTTGTCAATCTCACCGGCTTGCTGAAAACAAAGGGTTAAACGTATCGAATGGAAAATGATGTTTGTTTGCATAAAACAGTAGAGAACAATGATTGCAGTAGATTGTATTTCAGATGTAAAAGAATGGACCGGGGTCCACAGTTCACTAGTGGTGTCTCTCCAATAAGATAACTAACATGCTGGGTAAACAAATTACAGCTGGGCAATTGACAATTGATAAGTGCATATAACATGCATGTGTGAGCTGTGGTGTCTACTATGAGATTCATTTGGGCATTACGACAAAGTACATAGACCGCTATCCAGCATGCATCTATGCCTAAATAGTCCACTTTCCGGTTAACATCCGTACCCCTTCCAGTATTAAGTTGCAAGCAACAGACAATTGCATTAAGTAATGTGCGTAATGTAAACAATACATTCATCCTTGAATAAAGCATTGCTGTTTTACCCCTAGTGGCAACAACACATCTACAACCTTAGAACTTGCTGTCACTATCCCAGGTTAAATAGAGGTTGAACCCAACTATCATGCATAAATACCCCCTCTTGGAGTTACAAGTATTCACGTGGCCAAGGCTTCAACAAGTAACGGAGAGCATGCAAGATCACAAATGACATAGACATGATAATATAATATTCAGCTCCACATAGGTATCAATATAAGTCAGATCCCAGCAAACACAACATGTAGCATTACAATAAGATGATCTTGATCATGATAGGCAGCTCACAAGATCTAAACATGATGGCACAAGTGGAGAAGACAACCATCTAGCTACTGCTATGGACCCATAGTCCAAGGATGAACTACTCACGCATCACTCCGGAGGCGGGCATGGCGATGTAGAGCCCTCCGGTGATGATTCCCCTCTCCGGCAGGGTGCCGGGAAGAGCTTCAGAACCCCCCGAGTTAGGGTTGACGACGGCGGCGGCAGCGAATATGTTCTGGATGAAAGGCTCGGTGTTTTAGGGTTTTCGCGTCTCGGGGAATAAATAGGCGAAGGGGCGATGTCGGCGGACCCCCGAGGGGCCCAAACCACCAGGTGGCGCGGCGGGGCCCACCCGCGCCTGGTGGTTTGGCCACCTCGTGGCTCTCTTCGTCTCTCCTTCGGACTCCGTGTACGTGCTGGAAAAATAGGGACTGGCCTTTTGTTTCGTGCAATTCCGAGAATATTTCCAGAAGTAACTTTCTGAAACCAAAAACAGCAGAAAACAGGGAACTGGCACTGTGGCATCTTGTTAATAGGTTAGTCCCAGAAAATGCATAAAAGTGATACGAAGTGTATATAAAACATGTAGCAAATGGTATAATATAAGCATGGAACAGCAGAAATTATGGATACGTTGGAGACGTATCAAGCATCCCCAAGCTTAGTTCTACTCGTCCTCGAGTAGGTAAAACGATAACAACAAATAATTTCTGAGGAGACATGCTTTCACACAATCTTGATCAATATATTGCAAGGCTCATGTCATGAATGAAGTGACTCAAAGCAATGATCTATAGTTTGCTAACAAATAGATAAAGAGTAAACAATGAATCATATAAGCAAAAACTTTTCATGAATAGTACTTTCAAGACAAGCATCAAAAAGTTTTGCATAAGAGGTAACTCATAAAGCAATAGATTCAAAGTAAAAGGCATTGAAGCAACACAAAGGATGATTAAGTTTCAGCATTTGCTTTCAACTTGTAACATGTATATCTCATGGATAGTTGTCAACATAAAGCAATATAACAAGTGCAATAAGTAAATATGTAAGAATCAATGCACACAAAGTTGACACAAGTGTTTGCTTCTAAGATAGAAAGGAGTAGGTAAACTGACTCAACATAAAGTAAAAGATAGGCCCTTCGCAGAGGGAAGCAGGGATTAAATCATGTGCTAGAGCTTTTTAAGTTTTCGAAAGCATATAGAGAGCACAAAATAAGTATTTGAGAGGTGTTTGTTGTTGTCAACGAATGGTAGTGGGCACTCTAACCCCCTTGTCAACCAGACTTTCAAAGAGCGGCTCCCATGAAGGACGTTATTCTACCAGCAAGGTAGATCATCCCTCTTCTCTTTTGTTTACACATGTATTTTAGTTTCTTTATAGATGACACTCCTCCCAACCTTTTGCTTACACAAGCCATGGCTAACCGAATCCTCGGGTGCCTTCCAACATTCACATACCATGGAGGAGTGTCTATTGCAAAATTAAGTTGCTTACTGATAAATCAGGGCAAAACATGTGAAGAGAATTATTAATGAAAGTTGTAATTAATTGGGGCTGGGCACCCCGTTGCCAGCTCTTTTTGCAAATTATTGGATAAGCGGATGTATATGCCACTAGTCCAGGTGAAAGTCTGTCAGAAGTAAATGACAAGATTGAAAGATAAAACACCACATACTTCCTCATGAGCTATAAAACATTGACACAAATAAGGAGTAATAAAGTTTTGAATAGTTTAAAGGTAGCACATGAAATATTTACTTGGAATGGCAGGAAATACCACATAGTAGGTAGGTATGGTGGACACAAATGGCATGGGTTTTGGCTCAAGTTTTGGATGCACGAGAAGCATTCCCTCTCAGTACAGAGTTTAGGCTAGCAAGGTTGTTTGAAGCAAACACAAGTATAAACCGGTACAGCAAGAATCACATAAAAACATATTGCAAGTATTATAAGACTCTACACTGTCTTCCTTGTTGCTCAAACATTTTACCAGAAAATATCTAGACCTTAGAGAGAACAAATATGCATCCCAAGTCTCAACAAGCTCTACGGTAGTTCTCCACTACTAGGCTTTAACTACATGATGCAAGAGCTTAAACATGATCTACTTGAGAGCTCAAAACAATTGCAAAGCATCAAATCAAAACAAGACAATGATCTACAAGAATGCATATGTCTTTTCCAATACCAACTACTACATGTAGCATTTTCTTTCTTCCAAACAAACACCAATAATTTAAACATAAACTCTCCAAATGATAATATAATGCAGCAAGAGAGTATTTATAAACAAGTGCTAACAGCTCGAAGAGATGCATGAAAAACAGGAGCTAAAAGCACTGCAGTAGCTAGTTAAGAATACTCAACAAATATAAGTGAAGAACATGAGTATTCACATGAAAAAGCGGAGCGTGTCTCTCTCCCACACAAGGATTGCTAGGATCCGAATTTATTCAAACAAAAACAAAAATAAAAACACACAGACGCTCCAAGTAAAGCGCATAAGATGTGAAAGAATTAAAATATAGTTTCACTAGAGATGACCTGATAAGTTTGTTGATGAAGAAGGGGATGCCTTGGGCATCCCCAAGCTTAGACGCTTGAGTCTCTCTGAATATGGTTGGGATGAACCACGGGGGCATCCCCAAGCTTAGGCTTTTCACTCTTCTTGATCACATAATATCACCCTTCTCGCTTGATCCTTGAAAACTTCCTTCACACCAAACTCAAGACAGTTCTCATTAGAGGGTTAGTGCATAATCAAAAATTCTCATATTCTGTAATGATACAATCAATCCCAAAGCTTCTGGACATTAGCTACAGCCACCAATGCTTTGTGGAGCAAAGAAATCCACACAAACACAGTAAAAGAGCGAATGCAAAACAAAAGGCAGAATCTGTCAAAAACAGAACAGTCTGGAATGACGAATTTTTTCGAGGCACTTAAGTTGCTCAGATGGATCTGGCCTAAAATAATGAAAGTTGCGTACATATCTCAGGAATATGCGTGATTTTTCTCAGAATTTTTTGAATTTTCTACAGGGAGATAAGCTCAAATCCGTGACAGCTAAAAATCTGTCACTGCGCAGAAATCCAAATCTTGCATCAACTTTCAATATAGAACTTTACTTGGCACAACATTGCGATAAAATAAAGATACAAAGGAGTTGCTACAGAAGTAACAAAACTCCTTGACTCAAAGAAAACAAAAATAACAGCAAATAAAAACGATGGGTTGTCTCCCATAAGCGCTTTTCTTTAACGCCTTTCAGCTAGGCGCAGAAAGTGAAAATCAAGTGTTGTCAAGAGAAGAAGCATCAACATCATAACTTGCTCTAACAATAGAGTCAAAAGGTAACTTCATTCTCTTCCTAGGGAAGTGTTCCATACCTTTCTTGAGAGGAAATTGGTACCTTATATTACCTTCTTTCATATCAATGATGGCACCAACAGTTCGAAGAAAAGGTCTTCCCAAAACAATAGGACAAGATGCATTGCATTCAATATCCATAACAATAAAATCAACGGGGACAAGGTTATTTTTACGTAATAAAAACATCATTAACTCGCCCCAAAGGTTTCTTCATAGCATTATCAGCGAGAAAAACATCCAAATAACAATGTTCCAAAGGTGGCAAATCAAGAATATCATAAAGCTTCTTGGGCAAAACTGAAACACTTGCACCAAGATCACACAAGGCATTGCAATAAAAATCATTCACCTTTACCTTAATGATGGGTTCCCAACCATCTTCTAATTTCCTAGGAATAGAAGCTTTAAGTTTCAACTTCTCCTCCCTAGCTTGCAAAAGAGCATTTGTAATATGCTTTGTAAAAGCCAAATTAATAGTGCTAGCATTGGGACTTCTAGCTAATTTTTGCAAGAACATAATAACTTCAGAGATGTTACAATCATCAAAATCAAAATCATTATTGTCAATGGTGGTGGAACCATTGTCTCCAATAGTTTGAAAAATTTCAGCACTTTTATCAGAAAAAGTTTCAGCAGTTTTAGGCAATTTCAAACGCTTAGCAGAAGTAGTAGAGACATTACCAACACCAATAACATTACCATCAATAGTAGGAGGTTTACTAGCATGTGAAACATTAGCATTACTAGTGGTGGTGATAGTACAAACTCTAACTATACTATTCTCTTTTTCAAGTTCTTCCTCTTTTTCCCACCTAGCATGCAATTCAGCCAACATCCTAATATTATTATCAATTCGAACTTGGATGGCATTTGCTGTAGCAAATGACTTAATATCTTTAACTTCATTAGGCATAACTTTCAGTTTTAGAATTTCAACATCATGAGCAAGACTATCAACTTTAGAGACAAGATCATCAATTTTTTCAAACTTTTCCTCAACAGTTTTATTGAAAGCTTTTTGTGTGCTAATAAATTCTTTAAGCATAGCTTCAAGATCAGAGGACACACTTCTATTGTTGCTGTAGGAATTACCATAAGAATTGCCATAACCATTTGAAGGATAAGGCTTATAATTGTTGCTACCAAAATTATTCCTATAAGCATTGTTGTTGAAGTTGTTGTTTTTAATGAAGTTTACATCAACATGCTCTTCTTGAGCAACCAATGAAGCTAAAGGAATATTATTAGGATCAACATGAGATCTACCATTCACAAGCATAGACATAATAGCATCAATCTTATCACTCAAAGAGGAGGTTTCTTCAACAGAATTTACCTTCTTACCTTGAGGAGCTCTTTCGGTGTGCCATTCGGAATAGTTGATCATCATATCATCAAGTAGCTTTGTTGCTGCACCTAAAGTGATGGACATAAAGGTTCCTCCAGAGGCTGAATCCAATAAGTTCCTTGAGGAAAAATTTAATCCTGCATAAAAGGTTTGGATGATCATCCAAGTAGTCAGTCCATGAGTGGGACAATTCTTCACCAAAGATTTCATTCTTTCCCAAGCTTGAGCAACATGTTCATTATCAAGTTGTTTAAAATTCATAATGCTACTTCTCAAGGATATAATCTTAGCAGGAGGATAATATTTCCCTATGAAAGCATCTTTGCATTTTGTCCAAGAATTATTTCTAGGCAAAGAAAGCAACCATTCTTTAGCTCTTCCTCTCAAGGAGAAAGGAAAAAGTTTCAGTTTTATAATATCCCCATCCATATCCTTATACTTTTGCATTTCACAAAGTTCAACAAAGTTATTAAGATGGGCAGCAGCATCATCAGTACTAACACCAGAAAATTGCTCTTTCATAACAAGATTTAATAGAGCAGGTTTAATTTCATAAAATTCTGCTGTAGAAGCAGGTGGAGCAATAGGAGTGCATATGAAATCATTGTTGTTTGTGCTAGTGAAGTCACACAACTTAGTGTTCTCAGGAGTACTCATTTTGAAAAAAAAACAAATAATAAATAAACAAGTAACTAATTTTTTTGTGTTTTTGATAAAGAGAGCAAACAAGACTAAATAAAAATAAACTAAGCAAGACAAATAACAAAGTAAAGAGATTGGGTGTGAGAGACTCCCCTTGCAGAAGCAATTCGTTTTCCCCGGCAACGGCGCCAGAAAACGTGTTGGTGGCTCTAGGTTAATAGTGCCAGAAACAATGCTTGTACGTCACACGTCAGTTGGGAACCCCAAGAGGAAGGTATGATGAGTGCAGCAGTAAGTTTTCCCTCAGTATGAAACCAAGGTTTAATCGACCAGTAGGAAAACGAGGTTTGCTTCGAAGGTGTTGGTGAAGGAGTGTAGTGCGGCGCAACACCAGGGATTCCGGTGCCAACGTGGAACCTGCACAACACAATCAAATTACTTTGCCCCAACTTAACAGTGAGGTTGTCAATCTCACCGGCTTGCTGAAAACAAAGGGTTAAACGTATCGAATGGAAATGATGTTTGTTTGCATAAAACAGTAGAGAACAATGATTGCAGTAGATTGTATTTCAGATGTAAAAGAATGGACCGGGGTCCACAGTTCACTAGTGGTGTCTCTCCAATAAGATAACTAACATGCTGGGTAAACAAATTACAGCTGGGCAATTGACAATTGATAAGTGCATATAACATGCATGTGTGAGCTGTGGTGTCTACTATGAGATTCATTTGGGCATTACGACAAAGTACATAGACCGCTATCCAGCATGCATCTATGCCTAAATAGTCCACTTTCCGGTTAACATCCGTACCCCTTCCAGTATTAAGTTGCAAGCAACAGACAATTGCATTAAGTAATGTGCGTAATGTAAACAATACATTCATCCTTGAATAAAGCATTGCTGTTTTACCCCTAGTGGCAACAACACATCTACAACCTTAGAACTTGCTGTCACTATCCCAGGTTAAATAGAGGTTGAACCCAACTATCATGCATAAATACCCCCTCTTGGAGTTACAAGTATTCACGTGGCCAAGGCTTCAACAAGTAACGGAGAGCATGCAAGATCACAAATGACATAGACATGATAATATAATATTCAGCTCCACATAGGTATCAATATAAGTCAGATCCCAGCAAACACAACATGTAGCATTACAATAAGATGATCTTGATCATGATAGGCAGCTCACAAGATCTAAACATGATGGCACAAGTGGAGAAGACAACCATCTAGCTACTGCTATGGACCCATAGTCCAAGGATGAACTACTCACGCATCACTCCGGAGGCGGGCATGGCGATGTAGAGCCCTCCGGTGATGATTCCCCTCTCCGGCAGGGTGCCGGGAAGAGCTTCAGAAACCCCCCGAGTTAGGGTTGACGACGGCGGCGGCAGCGAATATGTTCTGGATGAAAGGCTCGGTGTTTTAGGGTTTTCGCGTCTCGGGGAATAAATAGGCGAAGGGGCGATGTCGGCGGACCCCCGAGGGGCCCAAACCACCAGGGGCGCGGCTGGGGCCCACCGCGCCTGGTGTGGTTTGGCCACCTCGTGGCTCTCCTTCGGACTCCGTGTACGTGCTGGAAAAATAGGGACTGGCCTTTTGTTTCGTGCAATTCCGAGAATATTTCCAGAAGTAACTTTCTGAAACCAAAAACAGCAGAAAACAGGGAACTGGCACTGTGGCATCTTGTTAATAGGTTAGTCCCAGAAAATGCATAAAAGTGATACGAAGTGTATATAAAACATGTAGCAAATGGTATAATATAAGCATGGAACAGCAGAAATTATGGATACGTTGGAGACGTATCACTAGCCATGTTCGTGGTATCGATTCTTTGGTTCTTGAAAGCTTTTCTGACAAGCATAGCAATATAATTTCAGAAAGGGCTTTTCTCACAACCTTAAGTTTGAATGAACGTTTCAGGAGTGAGTAAATGACTCATCTATAGGTAAGTTATTATCGATTCTTAAGTTTAACTGAACCTCAAATTTATAGTACATGGCAGAAATTTTCTGTTTAGTTAATGCTAATGTGTGCTTATGTGAGCAGACTATCCTTAATACATGACAATATGTACCATCTACATGTAGGTTTATTTATCAGAACTGAAGATATTTCCAATAAGTTGGAAAGTTATATCATAGTCTACTATTACTTATATGGGCGTATTTCGAGTTTTCCCGAGGTATTATACGGACAAAAGTTCTCAAAATGACTGCGGTTTATTTTAGCGCCACAATTTTACGGACACGAGAAGCAAAAATACACATTTCATCCTCCAAGCGCATTCCAGTTCAGGACATAACCAACGTCCAAAACCATGTTGATTAGCAACAATTGCTACAGTATGTCATTATTGTTAATATTTGTTATGTGAAAAAATGGTAAATTATGTCATATGCAGATCCGAACTGAGCGAAAGAGGCAGACGAAAAGTAAGAGGTACACAAAAAATAAAGATGAAATTTTAAAGCGCCAGCACTAAGCCCAGCACTAAGCCCTAGAACTTCAAGCCAACAACTATATGTTTTAGAAAAAGCCTACAACTAAGATGGAGGAGCTAGATTAGCTGCTCCAATCCCAAAATATTACTCCAATAGATCCATTTTCCAATATTTTATAATTGTCATTTTCTTATAAGTAATATTGTAGATGTTTCATTTTTTAATTATTATTGCTGTTTCATAATTTTTTATTTAACATAAAAATATATTATAATATTACACGTGCATTACTCGTGTCCAATTACTAGTAGACCGTAAACAACGAAAATTGACACACTCTCCCGTGCAACACTTGTCTCGAGAGCAGCACCAGATGGGCCCTACGTTGTCCCAGAGCCGTTTCGCGGGCCCACCTCTATTTCGTGGGCCCACTCCCACAGTGCGCTACTATTTCCACTGCCAGCTGCTGTCGCGACCGGTCGCACGCATCACGCCGCTGCTGACGCCGTCGAGCGGTAACCGTCCGGCGAGCCCCTGCCGTGCCATGCCTGCCGCCTCCGCCGGCGCGGCGCCTCAAGGCTCGGGCCCTCGCCGCTCCGAGCGGGCGCGTGTCCGCCGCCAGCCGCCGGACGAGGCGCCGCCCAGCCCGGCCGCCACCGCTGCCCCGCCCGGGCCCTCTTCGCGGCGCCGGCGCGAGGCTTCGCCTACCCGGCGGTCCGTCCGCTTCAGGTTCGTCGTCCCTGCTTCTCCTCGCGAAGGTGCTCTGCCTCTGCGCCCTGCGCGAACTGTGACTTCGTGATATTAATATCGTTGATTTGTAAAATTAAGAGTAACGTTGGGAGATTCGCAGATAGTCTGTATGCTTTTCTATCATGCGACCCCGTGGACTGGTAAGCTTAAGCTGGTTTCTGTGCTATGCTATATTTGGCCACTACGACGACTCTCCGGCCTGCGTCACAATGGTGGATCCGCAAAGTCGCGAACCCTCAGTAATGTATTGGCCACTGCGTATTCGTGGGGCAATCCTTGCTAAAATGAATGAAGGTTCTTCGTTTCCATTTCCTTACAATCCATTTGATTCGAAATTCTTTGACTAGTTCGATGGAAGTTAATTCCCACCTCTTTAAGCCAGAATCTTTTCTCAGAGAGCTAATACCAAATAAAAAAGGTAATTAAAATGCGGTTTGCAATATTGAATAGGTGTGTTCTGTATACCCTAGTACAGGAACACATTCTGGCGAAAAATGCTACTCCCTCCGATCCGATTTGATTGTCGCAGCCTGTTTACAAATTTCTACTGGCCTAGCTTAACTCAGCGTCAACAATTTGGATCAAAGGGAGTATTAGCACCCAAGATCCATGTAGTCCTTTATTTCATAAATTTTAAAAAACATTTTGAAATCTCAAAAAATTCTGAAAGAAAATCATATGGTTAGATCTACACATATACAATGTACTACACAAGTTTCCTCGAATTATTGTATCATGCGTGATCTACACAAAAAAGACAAATGTGGAAGGTCAAAAATGAGTTTTTCTTTTCCTTTCTAGGGCCACAATTGTTTTTATATAGATCATAGAACTATGCATCCATGTACCCATTTGTAGAATTTTCGAAATCTCTAAATTTTATTTTTCAATTTATCTAAAATTACTGGGCTCCATGGATCCCGGGAGCCGAATTGATGTTCTCCACATTCTGGTACCTATATGGAGTATATAAAAGTGCACATGTGCCATTTGGATTGCTAGGTGTCGTTCGCTACTTTGTTTCTTATTACTTGCCTGTAGGAAGTAGAAAAGTTTACTTCTTTCCTAAACTGTGTTTCTTGTTGTCTGGTCCTCAAGTCTCGGTATCTGATATATATAGCACCCATTTCATTATTCTCTGGGTTCTTAAACAGAGCAAAGGATGACTTGCATCCACCAGTGGTAACGCTGGTCTCGTGGTCTGTGCTTGCGGTTGCTAGTAGTTAATATCGACGATTGCAAATTAAGTAGTATCGCCGGGAGATTCACAGATAGTCTGTACGCTTTCTATCATGTGATTCTGTGTACTGGTAAGCTTAAGCTGCCCTTTCTTCTGTGCTATGTTATATTTGGCCATTGCGATGACTCTCCTGTGTCACAATGGTGGATCCGCAAGGTCGAACCCTCACTATGTTAGGCACTGCATATAATGGGGGAAATCCTTGCTAAAAATGAATGAAGTTTCTTCGTTTCCGTTTCCTTACAATTCCATTTGATTATAAAATATTTGACTAGTTCGCAGGGAGGTCAATTCCCACCTCTTTAAGCTAGAATCTCTCTCAGAGAGCTAATACCAGTTACTTTTTTTTAGGGAAAGCTAATACCAATTACGAAAGGTAAATGTCCGATTTTGTAATCTTGAATATGTGTGTTCCACGTAAAATATTGTAGGAACACATTCTGGTATCTATATGGAGTATATAGAAGTGCACACGTGTTATTTCGATTGCTACTCCTTCCATTCCATAATTTTTGTTGAACTAAACCAAATTGAACTAAAAACACGGCGAGAATTATGGAACTGAGGTAGCAGTTGTCATTTGCTACTTTATGTCTTGTTAATTGTCTGTAGGAAATAGACAACTTTATTTGTTTTATAAACTGTGTTTCATGTTGTGTGGTCCTCAATTCCTCATGTCTCTGTATCTGATTTAGTACCCATGTAATTACTTTCTGGGGTTCTTAAACAGAGAAAAGGATGAGTTGCAGCCACCGGCGGTAGTCTTGGATGACGCTGAAGTGAATCATCAACAGGAGCAGACCAACAGAATAAACAGGGGAAAGAGATTGTGGTGGCAGAGGGACCAGAGGAGGTTGATGAAAACACACAGGCTTTGAAGGAGGCACCGTTCTGGTTCCCCGATGGTTGGATCATAAACGTTCGCCATGATGATGGCGGCTCGACATTTCGGGTACTCTCCCCTGCTCTGCTTGTATGCTAAATTTTATTTATGGCTTCCCACGTGAACGCTTATCTACATGATGGTATGCTGTCTTTATTATTGCTGCTATGTTGATGTTGGGCTGAGATGTGTCACCTATTCCCTATCTTACGTAAACAAGAGGGGACTCCCCCACCAAATTTTATTTGAACTTAAAAAATAATAATGCACTGGATGAGACAGAGTTGCTAACACAAATATCAAAGTGCTTACAAGTTAGCCAATTACGTCGTGGGAGCAAAAAAATAAACAACTAAGTACAATAACTAGCCCCTCACAGACATACATGTAGCTAAAGAGAGACAAAAAAATGAAAATAAAGCAAATAGACACAAAGAATTTTTCGTCACTACCTCGTTGATTCGTTGCAGTACTACACTTCTCCAGTGTCAGAATATACATTCTCGACGGATATGGAGGCACTAAGTTATTGTTCTCGGAGATGGACGAGCACGTGTTGGAGTCACAGGCATGCGTTAAGGAAAACGAGCTTCATGTGAGTGTGTTATTTCTACGTTGTGCTGATTACATTTGAGATGTAACTCGCTGCATGTTGCATACAGAAAATGAATACATGGCTTCCGGACGGTTGGGTAATTGAGCTTAGAGCTGGGGGAAAGATGATGGAAAAAATGTACAAGGTTTGCTTCAACACTAAGTTTGACTTATGCTAGTTATTGGCTTATCATTTTCTCAAAAAAAAAAATGGAAACTCATTCTTGTCCATATGTCATCGAAAGTATGAGGTTTATAAAGAACAAAGTTTTTCTCACAAGTCACTATTTACATGCTTGGTTCTAGAACGGTTCTGTTTGTTGTTTATTTTTCATAAAGACATTGCTTATAGAAAGAATATTTTGATTCCATTGGGTAGAGTTTGACAATGGGAGAACATTATTATATGGTGTATTATATCTGCAATTATTTTCTGTATACATCCATGAAACAAGATCATTGGTGAACTGATTTTGGAGGAGTGCACAAGAGATGTACCCATCGCTCTTACCATGCCTATATGTCTTCTGCAGTTTTTTGTTCATCTACTACTGGAATGCGGTTCTTCTCAAAAGAAGATGTACTGGGCTATGTGAATGAGGGGGCGATCTCTGGATGTGATGTGAAGGGGCTGTGCGACATCATCTCTGAAGATAATGTATGACACTTGCTGGAACTATTCTTCTATTTGAACAACATAGTATCTATGTAAGATTACGGGTTTTCTCATTCAATCTGCACTATTACAGATACTAGCACAGTGGAGTTCAATCCAGATGGTCTACCGAAAGGATGGGTGAAAGAAGTGATATTCAGAAAGTGCAATGATGGAATCAGAAAACACCCGGTATTACAACAGATCATCTCATTCCTTAGAATGAATATTTCACATTTCTTATTCCTTTAAAAACCACTGATGCAAGTGATCTCATATTTTTATTTAACCATTCATTATTTTGATTGTGCAGTACTATACTGATCCTGTTAGTCATCTTGTATTCCGATCACTAAAATCGGTAATGAGCTACCTTGAGACTGGAGAAATAAGTAAACATGCCTATATTCCAAGAAGATGTGTCACACATGTACACTTTCGACAGGTGCACAGATCTGGTAATTGTTATGAATCGAGGTTTTATGCATTACTAGGCCAATGAGCCATCATATATAGCATTATGCAGGAAACCCTCTATACAGTGGGGAAATATACTGGTTTAGTGGCAGTTGTATTTTCATACACAATTATGATAACATTGACTATACTAAGGGTTGTTCCTGATAAAATGATCTTGTATCATGGCTATAGGATGTGCTTGATGTATCTATAAAACTATTCAGAACTTTGGATTATAATTGATAGAAATCTTTTTTATCAATCAGCCTCGAAGATTGTTGAAAAGATTCAAAGTACGGGACAAAGAAAAATCTATGAAGTCATTGGTCTTTGAAAAGAAATTACTTGATGACCAGACATCAAATCGCTGTAAGTTCCTGCAGTTACTGGTTACATTGTACTAGTATAGTAGTATAGTTCCTACCATTATTGCTGGGTGATACTTTGGTAGCTACAGATGGCACAGTTATGTTTCTTTTCTCAGAACTCTAATTTTCCACAAAGAGCCATACTAATTTTTCAGTCTGCAGCCTTCAAGTACACAAACCGTTGGTCTGATCTTTGTGTACTGAATACTAATTATTTTATGATATGAGCATAAATTAACTTTTTATAACTGTCTACTTTGTGTTGCAGCTCAAGGTGGCACCTCTGCTACCATGAATCCTCGGTCTGAACCGAAAGAGAAGCAGCTCATCAATACCATGGAAGCTACAGGTAAAGAACCAGTTATTTCAGAGACTAACAAGCGACCAAGCGGGAGGCCACGGAAAATACCGAAGCAAACAATTGAATCAACTCCAGATCATGCCAGAGTTCAGATAAGAAGACAGCGTACAATGTGGTGAAAAAGGAATCGAGTACCGAACTGGAGAACAAATGTCGGGGTAAAGGCTTTGGAGTATCATGACATGGAGAAGCATGCTACGATAACCCTCGAAGTGGAAACAAGATCGACACTGCGAGGAGCTCTTCGTCGAGGAGGAGGAGTGGCAGAACTGGTCTGGTGACTGACCCAGATATGCTCGAGCAAGAAAATGGCAATACGGCTCAAGGTAGTGCAAAGTTAACAACCTCTGCAGTTCCTAAAGTTTACATAAGGAGAAATAGCAACCAGACTGGGCTTCCAAAGAGAAACTCAGCAGTTGAAGAGCAGTTGAGAAACTCAAGCAGTAAGCATTAAGACGTGGTAGTGAGTTTGGAGCCAGTTTGTAATATAAATGGACCAGGTAATAAAATGTTGCACCTTAATAAGCGAACAATTGAATAAATATTCATGGTTTATGTGACTAACATTTGAGGTGGCCTGGTGGGTACTGTGCCTAGCAAACAAAGAAGGTTCCTTGTATTGATTGATGCAACTGGGGCCGCCAAGCAGAGCGTGTCATGTGTACCATCGACATCAAGGTAAATTGTCTTTGTGTTTTCACTTTTGAATCGAACCGACCTATATTATATGATCAAGAACTTGAGATGGAAGGAAAACGTGGTGCGCCTGACAGAACGATGATCTGCAATAGTACTAGGGATTTAATATCGGATATTGGCTTTTGCCGTTTTGCCAGAGATTGGATAGATACTAGATAGGCGAGAGTGATCCGCTTACCCGGTCTACATGCTTAACACCAACAATATGGTTTAATTCGAGGTTGAGTCGGTCCAGTAATCCTACCACAAAAGGAAAGTAAGAGAAATAACCGACCGAGCTACCATCAAGGAACCACCGCAGCCGAGCGCGAAGTTGTTGCTCGATCCGATCCGATCGCATCATAGGCTGGCAATCACCACCGGGCACCGCGACGAACCTACGCGTGCAAGATGCCTGCCGGGAAGACGTCCCGCGTGCGCAGCCGCAGCACGGCCAAGACCGCCTGAGCCAACTCCCGGACGGCGTGCTCGGCCACATCCTCACCTTCCTCCAGCCCAAGCAGGCCGCCCGCGCCGCCACGCTCGCCAGGCGCTACCGCACGCGTTCGCCGGCGTCGACGCCGTCTCCTTCGTGGAGCAGGTGGCCCACTATGGCGGCGAAGACTACACCTTCTGCCTGGAGGCGACGGAGCGGCGGAGCAAGAACGGCGACCTCATCGACAACGTCAACGCGGCGCTCTTCTGCCGCCGCCGCTGCGCCGGATGCGCTGCGCCGCCGCGCTTCTTCCGCGTCCACTTCGGCTGCCTGGACGAGTGGACGTGGCCATTTTGAGCCAGTGGCTCTCGTACCTACTGAAGCGGGGCAGCAGGCAGCAGGAGCTCCACCTTGACCTCCGCCTCCAGCTCACCGTCCTGGGCGAGCACCAGGTCGGCGGGCCGGACCACGGCGCCGAGTACACGAAGGTCGAGTGCCGCGCGCACAGTGCCTACGAGGCTCTTCTCCTCCTGCGTCGGCCTGCGGACGCTCTGCCTCGCCGGCTTCCCTCTGGATCCGCCGGAGAGCATCAACCTCCCACTCCTCGAGACGCTGCTCCTGAGCAGCATCCGCATTGCCGGCAACATCCAGCGCCTCATCTCTGCCTGCCCCCGCCTCACGTCACGCTGGAAAGGTGCGGCTACACACCTACCTCAGCCTGGGGCTACCGCTACACTAGGTCCGAAGATGATGTTGACAGCGGCTACACCATCACCGCCCTGGACAAGCGCCTCCGCAGGCTCGCCATACGGTGCTGCCACAACCTGGTCCGGGTGAGCGTTGACGCATCGGAGATGAGGGCGTTCGAATATAGGGGATCGGTGCCGGCCGAGTCCTTCCTGACCCTGCACGGCGCGCACAACATCTCCTCGTGCACCATCGGTCTCTGCGGCAAGATGGTTTACGAGGCGGAGCTGCCCCGGTTCAGACGGTTCCTTGAGCTGTTCGCGGGCACGACGAGACACCTCCATCTCGTGTCCACTCACCTCGGCGCAGACGTTGAGAGCGAGGCCTTCGCGGGGCGATTCCCCTCCGTCCCGGCGCTCAGGCACCTCCAGCTGACAGGGTACCTTCAAACGGGCAGCATCAAGGCACTGATCAGGATACTCCAGCAGGCTCCTAGCGTTGAGATCTTGTCGCTGTTCCTGAAGCCAAGCTACGAGGAAAGGTTGCACACCATCTGGGAGGAGTGGCGCGACCTCGGCAATGATGAGTTCGATGATGCTTCGGATGCTTCTTCCATCCCTTGCTTGCGGAAACGAGTCACAGAGATCAACCTGGTGCACTATCAGGGACACGAGGCACAGAGGTATGCGGCCAGGCTGCTGCTCTGCAACACGACGGTGCTGGAACGGGTGTGTGTCGTCCTTCCCAGTGGGCCGCGTGAGTCGCAGATGAAACTCAAGAGCGAAATGGAAGGATGGGTGGTGAATACTTCAGCAAAGACGATCTTCTTCTAAGATATACTAGTTGTGTGCCAAGATTTCTTATGCTAGCTCTATGGTCTTGTCTCGTAAGATGAAAGTTAGAAGATTATGATTTCTGTATGACTTTTCATAATCTTACTGAACGCACTCAAGAACATAATTGTGTTAGTGTTCAAACGGATTGGGGTGTTGGATCTAAAAAAGTTGCACAAACATTTGGTAAAAAAAAGTTCAGGGAATTCAGCCCGTAGCTAGTTCAGATAACTTTGAGCAAACGTTGCGTGGGAATTTCGTGTAATCCATGTATGATTGAGGCTGTGAAAAATTTCGTCACCCGATGTGTATTGTTTATTCACCTTAATTTCAACTGGTTGAGAATTTCAGTCTCGAGGAATGTTGTGTAATAAATGTTGGGGAAGCCAGCGATTTACGTGGCTGGTGCCCTCCGACTTCTCAACTCTGATCGATCTGGTTTTAACTGGACACGTTTCCTTAGACAGAACCGACTACGGATCAAGGAAACCGTAGGTCGATAGCTCGCTTCATCGGATCGTAAAATTAACCAGGTGAGATCGAATCACAGCCACCGATCCGTGATGGAGGCTGATCGGAAGAACTCCCAGCGCGTGCCGCCGCCGAGCGATGGAGGCGGCAAAGACCGGCTGAGCAACCTCGGCAGCATCCTCTCGTTCCTCCCCATAAAAGAGGCCGGCCGCGCCGCCGCGCTCTGCAGGAGCTGGCGCCACACGTTCGCCGGTGTTGACACCATGTCCTTCGTGCAGCGCGAGGCCCACGACAACAACGACTACTCGTTCGTCGGGGACTCCAAGGAGATGCGCAGCAAGAACGGGGATTTCATGAACGAGGTCAACGCAGCGCTGCTGTGCCGCCGCCGCTGCGGCACCGACACGGCGCCGCGCGTCTCCCGTGTCAAATTCGGCTGCTACCACTGCTGGGACGAGCCCATGCTGAACCGGTGGCTCTAGTCTACCACGTGCTGAACAGGTGCACGCAGGAGCTTCACCTCGACCTACGCCTCCAGCGCGTCGAGTTCCGCGACCACCACGTCGTGGAACCCTATAACGACGACGACAGCGAGAACGATGGCGACGACGTGTACCCAGATGACAAGTGCCCCGCGTACAGCCAGTACCACGCAAACTATTATAGTCTTCCACGGAAGCTCTTGTGCTGCGTCGCCATCCGGACGCTCTCCCTCGCTGCCTGCTCACTCGAACCGCCGGAGCTCATCGACCTGCCGTTCCTCGAGACGTTGCACCTAAACACCATCAGGAGCACGGGCAATAACATCCAACGCCTCATCTCCGGTTGCCCCCGTCTAGTCGACCTCACTCTGGAAAGGTGCGGCTACACGGACAGACATTACATGGACCCACTTCCTGACCGAAATTTCACAATCACAGTCCTCGACAAGCACCTCCGCAGACTCGCTCTACGGTGCTGCCACAACCTGGTCAGGGTGAACGTCGACGCGTCAGAGCTCAAGGTTTTGGAGTACAGGGGTGCGGTGCCGTCAGAGTCGCTACTTACCCTGCACGGCGCCCACAAGATCGCTTCCTGCACCATCAGTTTCTGTGGGAAGAAAGTTTACAAGGGGGAGTTTCTCCCGTTCAGAAGTTTTCTCGAGTTGTTTACGGGCACAAGACAATTGCATCTGGCTTCTACTCATCTCGGCTCCGGCATCGACAGTCAGTTCTTCGTGGGATTACCCTTTTTCCAAAGTCTCCTGCGGCTTGAGCTGACGGGGCACCTTGGGGAACACAACATCAACGCGCTGACTAAGATACTCCAGCAGACGCCAACCGTCGAGGTTTTGTCTCTATTCATGAAGGAAAGTTACGAGAGGGGCCAGAGGGGTTTTGGCAACCAAGTCCGCGTCGATTCGAACGAGCTCATTGACGAACCCATGGTTCCCAACGTTTCGATTCCATGCTTGCAGAATCGATTAAGGGAGATCAACCTCGTCCACTACCAGGGCCACAAGGCACAGAGGTATGCGGCCAAGGTGCTGCTCTGTAATGCGCTGGCACTTGAACGAGTGTGTGTTGTCTTCCTAAGAGAGCGGCACGAGTTGCAGATGAGACTGAAGAACGAAATCGAATGTTGGGTGGTGAACACGCCACTAGAGATGATTTTCTTGTGAGGCGGTGTGTCAGAGATACGATAATGCTCTTAAGCTCGGTGCAGAATTATCTCTCTATCATATTTTGTCTTTGTAAGATGTTCACGTTTAGTTCTATCCATCTTCAGAAAGACTGAATTTTCTCATCCGCTTTTTGTCATGTTTTCACATGTTTTTTCGTGTCCCTGATACTTCAGTGTGGCTTTTGATAAAATTGTAGGGTTTCATAAAACGTGAGTCATGAGTGTTGTATTCGTGGCATGTCATCCTTCACCTATATATAATATATTCATCTCCCAACGAATCTCTCAATATAACTTTCAACTTTGTTTGAAACAGTTGGCCTTAATTTATAAAACTGAAATATAATGAATATATGTTAATTCCACATATAACATTTTTCCTACACGGTCTTAAAATTTTCTAATTATATTGTAACTCAGAACTGATGAAGTTTGGCTACTTGCATTATGGACGTCATCCATTCCTTTATTGTGTGCGACAAAATAAGAACTTCACGTGTGTCAAACAAGATGCATTACTGTGTCGATGTGAGGTATCCACGATATATCTGTGGTCACACAAAAATCAAAATTGAATTGCACCTAGCATAGATTAAACTACACTCTAACTAGTACAATTACAGTTGGCTTAAACAGAAATAACTAAGATCAAACCATCCAAGTAATGGAAGTATTTAAAGCTTTCAGATAAAATGCTTAAACAGAAATAACTAAGATCAAATCATCCAAGTAATGGAAGTATTTAAAGCTTTCAGATAAAATATGGCATTTCATGAATATTTGAAAATAATTTGCATACAAGGGGTCCTAAGTTAACCCTAGATTAATAAAAGTAAAAAATTAATTAATCATTGATGAAGCGTATATTGAAATGGCAAAGATTACCTGAATATCAAACTAAGCAAGGGTAGTTTGGAGGAGGAACCAGAGTCGTCGTTGCTAGATCCATCAACTACGAGCTCCGCAAGTCAGCCAAGGAGAGGAATGGGGGCATTCATCTACACATGATCCATCGGTACAATGGATGCATCGTCCAAGGAGACTCATGTTGAGCCCAAGGAGGCGGCAATGGCCTTCTCCCCCTCGGTGTCAGCCTATACGACTTCTGGTGTTGGGCTGGCCGGTAAAACGGTCAAAAAGGAAGGATATGATGATGGCAAAGGCATCATCCTCTGGCAGCAGGAGAACGCGACACAACGGGGAGCTAGTGGCGGGGATGGGTGTGATCCATCAAGACGGGGAGCAGACGGTGGGAGGGCGGGTGACCGAGCGGGAGTGATGAGTGACAGCTAGAGTGAATTATAGTTATTACGCAGTTGCGACAATGGTGAAAGGAGAGGGAGTGAGGAATTGGGACACCGAGCAAGTAGGTTATTGACTTTCCACATCTTACATTGTCAAGTAGGTACTCCCTCCGTTTTTATTTAGTTCGCGTTCTGGGTTTAGTCAAAATCAAATTTTATCAAGTTTGACCTAGAATAGAAGAAAAAATATGAACATCCATAATACCAAATTCATATAGTATGAAAGTATAAGTTATGATAATTCTAATAATGTAGATTGTACATCGTACATGTTAACAATTTTTCTAAAACCTTTGGTCAAACTCAACAAAGTTTGACTTTGACTAAACCCAAAACGCGAACTAAATAAAAACAGAGGGAGTATGTAGGTGATTTATCCCACACACATGCTAGCTGAAATTTTATGTCCACATCGGCAAGATTTATCGATAGATCTTTGTGAACTATGTGGCATGCCCCGCAGTCATCCATTTCAACATGCGTCCTATGTAATGCGAATTTGTGCCCATCGTGTCCGATGTGCCACCCGTGTCTGAATGGGGCATTCTTACGGCTGTTCTTCACTAGTGTGGAAATGTTAGATGCACGAAGACATATGTTTCAAGTTTCTACCAAAGTGCAAATTCAGGGACCTAACACATATTTCATAGCAATCATTCTTCTATGTTTAGTCTTTAACAAAATGTACCCGGTGATAATATGAAGATCTCCATCAGTTGTGTTGTTTACGCTGTGATGAGGGTGAGGGAGGACTAGGGAAGGATTATGCCAGACATTTTTGAATGTTATTTTTATCTAGATTGTCTAGAGAAATGTCATTATTTTTGTAAGTATAAAAAAATAAGAACATATTAATGAGAGTAATACAAAATTTATATGAGAAAAAAAATTACCGCCAAGACGACTAAACATAATCACTCAAAAAATGTAGTTCTACTACATATGAAAGAGCATTGAAGAGGCTGGCTTAAAGTTGTTTGATTCCCTCATTCTAGAATGATAGAATCTTGGCACCCCACCTCAAATGAAAATCGTTTTTGCTGATCCATTCACCACCCATCCTTTGATCTCTTTCTCTAGGTTCGACTGCACCTCGTGTGGATTCCTCGGAGATACCACACATACTTGCTCAACGGCCGGCGCATTCTGAAGCAGCATCTTGGCAACATATCTATGTGTCTCGGTGCCTAGATAGTGCACCAGGTTGATCTCCCTCACTCGATTCCGCAAGTAGGGGATACAAGCATCCGGAACGGCGGGTTCATCACTGAGCTCATACAAGTACACACGGACGCCGTCGTGCTTCTCCTTGTAGCATGGCTTCAGAAACAACGTCAGAATCTCAACGCTCGGGGCCTGCTCGAGTATCCTAGCCATTGCCTCGACGCTGCTCCTTTGAGGGTATCCAGTGAGCTCAAGCCTCGTAAGTCTCGGGAACGAGGGAAATCCCGTGAAGGATTCGCTCTCGATGCCTGAACCTAGATGAGTAGAATCAAGATGCAGATGTGTCGTGCCAGCGAACTGCTCGAGGAGCTTTCTGAATTGAGGAAGCTCCCCCGTGTAAACCTTCTTGCCGCAGAAACCAATGGAGCACGAAGAGACCTTTTGCGCACCACCGTGCAGCAGCGTTAGGAGCGATTGGGAAGGGACGGCACCCCTGTACTCGATCGCCCTCAGCTCCGACGCGTCGATGCTGATCCTGGCCAGGTTGTGGCAGCACCGTACCGCGAGTCTGCGGAGACGCTTGTCGAGGACGGTGATTGTGTAACTATAGTCAGGAGCAGGGGTGTAAAACACTTGTCTTCTTCGCCGCACCTCTCCAGTGTGAGGTCGATGAGGCGTGGGCAGCTAGAGATGAGGCGTTGGATGTTGTTACAGCGTGGGGTGCTATCGCCAGAGTTCCTGATGTTGCATAGGACCAGCGTCTCGAGCAAAGGAAGGTCGATGAGCTCCGGCGGTTCAAGCGAGCAGCCACCGAGGCAGAGCGTCCGGATGGCGACGCGGAAGAAGAGTCTTTGTGGAACCTCATAAGGATGTGCGCCGCTGTACACACGGCAGTCATCATCATCGGCTGGCAAATCGGCATCGCTGTCGTCGTCGTCGTCGTCGTCATTGTAACGTGGCTCGTTAACGTAGTGCTCGCCGGTGTCTGCACGCTCGAGGCGTAGGTCAAGGTGGAGCTCCTGCACGCTCCGGTACAGCACGTAGTAGAGCCACCGGTTGAGCATGGCCTCGTCCCATGAGCAGTAGGCGCCGAAGTTGACGCGGAAGGCGCGGGGCGACGTGTGGCTGCCGCAGCGGCGGCGGCAGAGGAACGCGGCGTTGACCTGGTCGATGAAGTCCCCGTTACGGCTTCGCCGCTCCGGGGCTCGTTCATTGAAGGTGTCGTTGTCGTTGTCATAGGACTCGCGCTGCACGAAGGAGATGGCGTCGACGCCGGCGAACGTGTAGCGCCAGCTCTTGGCGAGCGCGGCGGCGCGGGCGGCCTCCTTTATGGGGAGGAACGAGAGGATGGTGCCGAGGACGCCGTCAGGGAGGTCGCTCAGGCGGTCTTTGCGGCCTTCACCGCACGGCGGCAGCGTGCCGGGGTAGGTCTTGGGAGCAGCCATCGCGGACTGTTGGCTGATCTGATCCGATCTCAGCTGGTTTGTTGGACGATCACATCGAGCAAGCTATCATCCAATCCAAAGGGAAACTCGTCCATAGAAACTTGTCATCGCATATTTGGACAGTCCATTGTGGCGACGAAAGATCCTGGCCATCGATTTTTGTTGGAACTCGAAAGTTATGAGATTATTAAATTCTGTTATTAAGATGCATCTGAACTTTTCCTGAATTATTGTCTTCTTATAGTCCTAAAATTCGATATTATTGTCACGCTGTGATGATATTGATCAAAATATATAAGTGGAGCAGAATGGATTTTGGTTTATTTGTCACTTCAAAATCCCAATGCTCATTTAATTTGCACTCAGTTGTCTAAAATAAGCATCCTTGAATGAAAACGTCCTATTTTGCATTCACCTAAATCAAAACATACGTTCCGTTGGCAGGAGCCCAGAGCCACAGAAACGTTGAACCAGCACTTAAACGCTGAAGCCACACATCAGTGTAGTCTTCTTTCTTCGTCTCTTGTCCACAAAACAACTTGTCATTGCATATTTTGGACAGTCCATTGTGGCGACGAAAGATCCCGGTCATCGTTTATTTTTTGGAACTGGATCCTTGCCTTGGTGATCGTTGGCAATGCATGGACAGATGATTTGCTTCCCAACGGAGCCAAGAGAATCGCTAACAAATAACAATACACGCAGCAAATCGGGCGAATAAACTAATAAACACGTTTTGCCTAAGAAAAACGCTTCCCTCCAGCCTTCCTTTTTTTTTTTTGTTGAATATCAACAAAATTTTAGGTGTATGAAGGAGTAATATGTTGTGCTCTTTTTAAAGGCGCCCTTTTTAAACGCCCCTTCTACAACTCTTGCCATTCATTTGAAAGTTATGAGATTAAATTCTGTTGTTCAGATGCATCTGAACTTTCCTGAATTATTGTCTTCTTATAGTCCTATAATTCGATATTATTGTCACAATGTGATGCTATTGAAACCAACAGCCTATACGTGAGTGTCATTCTATATCTAATAATAAAGGCATTAAGATTTCTTGTGGTACGCCATTTTTCTTTCCTATTTTACCCATACAGTGACGAAAATATTACACAACCTGCCACAGCTAAAGGAGACATACCGGTTCGGCGGTTGTGTTGAAAACATAAAATATGACAAGCTCCTAATGGTTCCCAGATCTCCGCCGCCGTCCCGCCCAATATCCATCTGCCGAGGCGCCGTCTCGCCGACAGCCGTGCGCCGTCCAAGCTCCACGAGCAGCGCCGCCGGTACAGGCCTCCCTCAGCAGAAACTTCTCTCGCCGGCCGCCGCCTCACCGCACTTCCTCTCACGTCGGGTCTTCAATGAGGCCCGCTGCCCTGCCTCTCTGCTCTGTCGCCATGCCGCCACGCGGCGTCCCGTGGTAGTGGCAGGCAAAGCTGCATCCGCCAGGGAGCCCAGACACGGATCGATTCAACGCTAGCCACCATCAATGCACAGAAAGAGCGATGAGGGATCGGCTCTTACTTCCTTCTGCTTCTGCTTCTACTGTTCTCTTCAGCCAGTGTATCGTGTGCTCCTTCGTTCTAGATTTTCATTCCCAATGACTCGCCTGATATGCTTTAGCGCGAGGTCGTGAAACCATATGCGCTGATAATTGATGGAAAGGAGCTAGCTCCTGAACGAAAGGACATGCGCTGACAAAGGTATGCAGCAATTCATTCAGTTAATCTCCTGGCGGGCCAATGCTAAGTTGCTAACATGGTGTGATAAGGCGTAGTACACATGGTTTGATCAATTGGGAAATTAAGTTCGAATATTTTCCTTATGTTTGCTGCCGTGACCGGCGGCGCTCTACTCCGGCGATCGACATGTATGTATGCATGCATAACCTGGCAATCAGATTTTTTTCTGACCGCTTGCTTGATCGCCGGTTAATCAAAACCGAGAAGGAGAAGCACTGACACAATGTGTTTGTATTGTGCTTATTGGGAAATTAATTTTTACTTAACCAAGGTGGTCTTGCCCAAGATTCGTCAGGTTTGGTTTGGTCAGAATGTGGCATGGGTTTAGCTTAAGGTGCGCTTGGATACCAGGTATTTGGACCGGAAACGGCCGGAAATATTCTACGGATTTTTTGATATGGTCTGTCATTTTTCTTGCGGGGGACGATATAAACTAGGAACCACGTGAGGCCTAAGACCCCGATTGCAGTAAATATACGAACCTGTGAGCTCCATTTTTCTACCCGACAGTTTCCGGTCCCAATCCGGTGAACCAAGCAGGGCATAATAAGTTTAGAGACCTATACCCCCTGAGGTCCGTTAGCAGGATCCCAGAACCACAGAAACGATGAACCAGCACTTATCAGTGTAGTCTTCTTTCTTCGTCTCTTGTCCACAAAAGAAAACTAGCTTAAAATTATGGACGCGGCTAGGCAGTGCGCGTGCACTTTTGTCGCGTAGCGCGCTCGGGAGCGAAGGAATGGAAAGGAGGTCCCCAGCTCAGGAAGGGAAAAAAAAAGCGCACACAGTCGCGCACTCGTGCGAGACGTCTCCCTCCCAATGGCACGGATCTACTGCAGCCCATCTGCAGCCACCGCTACTACAAAACTCCATGGCGGCTGCTATTTGTACATTAAGAATAGCAAAGCAAGCTCTGTAATCACTGGAGCTGCTGATTGCTACAGATCCTTCCGGATGATCTTAGGAACTACACTTCGGTTGAGCATAAACTTGACAAAGTACATTCTGCCATTATGATCGGAAAATAGCACCACGTAACTTCTGATGTACTTACTAAGTATAGTTCTTGCTGTAACAAAAAACGTGCAGCCATGCATGTAAGAAACCAGGGTGGGGATAGGAATAACCATGTAGAACCTTACTGTTGTGTACATGGTAACATGGCACTATGGCAGAATATGATAGCACAACAGAACCATTTCGATCATAATATGCATGTAAGAAAAATAGAAAATCCCAGAACATAGACATAATCACGCAGAATCTCACAAATCAGTGCATGGCAGAAACAAAGTAGGGTAGATAGTGACACTGTAGCACACCCGCTCCAACCACAAACATGATGCAAAAAAGAGGATTGTAAGAACTGAACCAACAACATCGAAAACTCTCGGGGAGTTATAATGGCAGCATGTACTTTGTCAAGTTTATGCTCAACCGAAGTGTAGAGCGCCATGGTTTGATCTTTTGATGGTGAAAGTACATAAAACCATGCCGTGTAACTGTAACAAATAACAAAAACAACATTTAGATGATGTTTGTCTTCAAGAAAATACAGTTAGGATCATAGTTCATGTCAGTTTGAAGACACTAAATCTGAGAAACTTCATGCAATTAGACAAATAAAACGGTTTCTTAGAAATTATATTGTCTTCTGCATCATGTAATCAACTGATTAAAGAGATGTAAATTCAGAAGTAAAATGTTGCATGTGCTTGCAGATATGGACACAAGCATTCCTCCCGGTGGTGGTGGGCTTGACCTAAATGCTACAGTCTAGGGCTTGACCTAAATGCTCCTAGAGGGTAACACATGGTTGTCCGCTGAAAACATGCAAGAACATGATGCACAGTGAGATGGTCATCTGCAAGAAGAACATGTTCACTACCTGATTTTCCAGTTTAGATGTTCCTTGCACAGGGATATGGTCATCTGCAAGTGGAACTTGCTCTGGCAGTGGTGGCACCGTTGCGAGAGGCTCAAAAACATCGTCTAGAGGCGCCTCTTGCTGCTCTATCTTCTGCTTCATTTACGTTGACTTTGACAATGCAAACCGCTTCATCCTTTTTGATTTCGGTTGACCAGACTTGTGGACACTTAGAAAAGTTTCTGTAGCAAAAGAATGAATTACAAACATTTCTCCAGAAATGAAAAATAAAAAAAATAAAAAACATACAGATGTACACGGGCACAATTGGTCGTACCATAGTACCACTGGAATCATCTTATGATAGAAAAAAATGACGGGAGATTTGCTTGAGATAGAGATGTCAAAAAATGCAACAAAGTCAGAATAGTTTTCAAGTTATTCCAACGTCAAAAAAAATTGTACACCCAATTTTTAAATCCATATAACAAAAAGGCTTTATGGATATAAAACTCAGCAACAAATACTTCTGCACATACTAATTATTTAAAAAAGTGCATCCATAAAGCATTTGAAAACTACTGTATAACCATATGGAAACTTTGGAGTATAAAAATACATCCTATGGGTGGAAAACACTACAACCATATTAACACAACCATACTAACAGTATGTATTTATTATCCAAAATTTACATCCTATAATTATACAGTAAATCGGTTGCAGGTGTAAAAAACATACATCCAATGTGTAGAATATTATGTATAATACACATGATTTATGGGTTTGTTACAGTCACAAAGCACTTGAAAATGTATTGTATAACCTTAAGGAAACTTTGGAGTACAAAATACATCCTATGTGTCAGAAGAACACTGCAACCATATGGACAAGATGTATTTATTATAAAAAAATTACATCCTACGATTATACACTAAACCCCCACTGTATAATATAATAAAAAACCTCAGTTTAAAAAAAATCCTCTATGTCGAATATTACATACAGTGCTAATGATTTTATGGGTTAGTTGCATCCATAAGCATAGCAAATCCATAGATCGATGGTTTTTACATCGTGTGACGATTTGGATTTGGTGCTGTAAACTGTAGAGTTAGAATGGATTCGATGAGTTGGTTTTGGAAAGAGAGAAGTGGCACCCGGATTAGAGCTCACAGTGGTAAAAGGCTGAGTCGTGAGTGTTGACAGTAGGTCGGACAGCTCTGAGAGGTGCGCACTCGGTAAGACCCATGTGTGCGTGTGCTAGTACATAATTCTTGAAGCTATATTCATGCGAGCATAATTAGGTTGTAAAATTTGGGCAAAATCTACATCCTGGTAGAGAGAACAACATCCAATTTGCAAATTTTAATCTTTAAACGCCATCTTGTTGAAGCGGAAAAAAAAAAAAATCCCTACTGTCTAATCTGACCAGAAATTCATATCATAAAATACATTCTATGAGTACAATACTAATTCCATATGAACAATCCCTTGCACATTTTAATCATGAAACTACATCCTGTTGAAGCAAAAAATTCAGAAAATGCTTACTGTATAATCTTCGGCTGGGGCTGCGGCCACGACGGCTTTCAGGAGCACAAACCATCCCGCGCCAGAGCTCAGACACTCCAGCAGCACCAGCACCATTCGAGGTGGGGCCCAGGGCCCGAGGTCGTTCCGGACGCGGAGCACTACGTGGAGCATGAAGGCGCGGTGGAGGGAGGCGAGGACCACCCACTGGATCAAGGCGGCGACCTGGCGTCGGAGGCCGGGTAGAAGGCGGTGGGCGGACCGCGGTGGCCGGGGCTGGCGCAGGAATTCTCCAGGGCGCGGCGGATTGCGTCGGGGCCGCCGGCAGCCATCCAGGGCGCGGCGGATGCGCGGATCCCTACCGATGGCCGTCGAGATGCGCGTCTCCTTTTTCACCTGTGTGTGTGCGGGTGAGACCGTGAGAGACGAAGATGGAAGGGGATTCTCTGTGTCGCGCAGTCCTAGGCTCCTAGCTGCCCCGCACCGAGCGAGCCGCCTGATCGCGATCGGACGGACGCGAAAGGTGAGCACCGCGGAAGGACAAGATAGTGCCCAGGCAATAATTATATTTTGCGTAAAATTATTCCTGTCCTCCCCTAACCCTCTACCATTCCAAAAGACTCCTGACATAAAAATTATCTGAATTTAATTCTGGATATAACAACGGTTCTATCAAAATTTACAGGGGTTGAATTTCTCAAAATTATCAACGGTTCTGTGATATAACAACTAATTGTGTACCTTAAAATGATTTTTGTAAAAAAAATAGAGCAAACTATCACACACTTGTAGTTCAAATTTGAATTATTTTTGGAAAATCGGCATAAAGTAATTTAAATAGGCGAAATTAGGTAGAAATCGATAAAATTCCTAATATTTCTGGATTATCCATCAAATATGGTCTACTTTGTGTGGGAATTGGATGGGTGCCATTTTGCACCATATTTTATGTACTTGCTTCACAAAAAATGTCATTTTTGACACTTAAAAAATAAAAAATGATATTTATAAACATAATCTGGAAAAACTCTGTTCTGCAACATTGTTTGCCATAAAAATACACACCTATGTGTCAAATATGAGCACATTATCACACACTATGTCGCGGAAATGGTCATACAAGTAGATAAAATAAAGTTGAAAAAAAGAAAATATTGTTTGCCGTGTGCAAACACACGGCAAAGATTTAATCTTTGCCGTGTGCAAACACACGGCAAAGAGTCTGCCATGACTGCGCTGGTCCTGCTTCTGTTTGCTCTTTTTCTTTGCCGTGTGCTTGTTCTTTACCGTGTGGTTTGTTTAATCTTTGCCGTGTGCCTCTCTTTGCCGTGTGTTTCTTTGCCATGTGTTTTTTCTGTCTTTCCCGTGTGCCCGATATCCAGCACACGGCAAAGAACCGGGCACACGGCAAAGTTCTGCTCTCCCGTAGTGACTTAGGTTCACAATAAAAACACCACGTGAGCCCCTTGCCGGTCTCCTACTGAAAATAGAAGCTAAATGCATGATCGTATCATTCAACTTAGCATCATCCTCACTGACATCTTCATTGTGAGAAAGTATAATAAAGCAATAACACATTCTTTTCGGCTGCCATCTAGTCTAGCGACAGGTTACTGTGGTGCAGCGATTGAATCGCCAGGACCTGAACTCCCGTGCGATCTCCTCCTTCTGTGGGGAGAGTTGAGCAGATAAGATCACCGAGAATTCCTGCAGAGATGTGGCCTTGGAGAGCAGAAACTTCGCAAGCATCCCATCTAGGGCATGCCCACAGTACTTGGCAATGGTGATCCGTTTCAGGCTACGACCCAAGCAGGGGATGCTCATCCGCCACAGACTCTTGGTCAGCGAGCCATGGTCGACTCCGTCGTCATCGACGCAGTTCCTCGGCTCAATTTCGGCTGAGTCCGACTCGTCGTTGTCGTCCGAGTAGTAGTAAGCTTCTTTCTTCTTCTTTGGTGGCGTGGGACCCTGAGGAACCAGGGTTAGGGCTTGGAGGTTCTTCGTGTTGCTGAGCAAGAAGGCGACGGACTTGACGGCGCGGTCGGCACCCAAGAACCCCTTGAGGACCAGATGACTGAGATGACGTAGGGAGCGGGTTACGGCTGTGAACTCCTTGCTGAAGTACGCCATTGATGGGCGCAGGGAAAGGTGGAGGTACGTCAGCTTCGTGCACCGGCCGATGATCTCCGTCAGTGGAGCAACAGCTTGCTTGTTTTCTTTGCCGGTGAGGTCCTCGCAGATATCAATGGTTACCGCCGCCACGTCGTCGTAGTCCGCGATCGCGAACAAGGACGAGTCTCGAGGAAGGCCACCTCTGTAGCGCAACGACTGCAGGCGACGGGTGTTCAACACAACTCGCCTGGCATTGTGGCAGCAGACCATGGCGAAGCTTCGCAGGTGGGCGCTGGTCACCGTCACCTCCGTGGCGTTCGGGCACTCCTGCAGCGTCAGGTCGGCGAGGCGTGGGCAGCTCGAGAGCAGCTGCTGCATCGCCCCGTCCGTCGCCATGATCCGCCTGAGGAAGAGCGTCTCCAGCGACGACGCGATGACGACGCCGCGGCCCCGGGGCAGGTTGAGCGTCCAGTTGGTGAGGTGCAGGCGGCGCAGCGTGCCGCACCGGAACAGCTGGGGCGGGGTCTGGTTGTAGCCGCCCCTGACGCTGCTGTCGAAGTCGGCCGACGCGTTCGGGGACGTGCCGAAGGGGCAGAGCCTGCGGTTGGAGTGGTGCTGGTATCACATGTGGACGTCGACCTCCTCGGCGCCGAAGGACGCGGCGATGCCGATCCACTGCTCGAGCAGGTCATGCGGCGGGTGCAGCGCGTGGAGGCGGAAGACGCGGATCGGCGTCGCCGGGGACTTGGACAGGATCGCGCTCGTCACCTGCTGGTCGAAGCACGCGGGCTTGCCGTCGCGCCCCCGAGGACGGATCTTGCCGTCGACGAGGTCGACGACGGGGACGGTGTCCGGGACCCGGCGCACCGGCGGGAGAGCGTCGCGGAGCGCGAGGCCTCGTCGGACTTGAGGTGGGAGAGGATCCTCTCGAGCGCGTTGTCTGGGAGGGCGGTCAGGCGGTCTCTGCCGTGCACCTCCATCTTCCGACGTACTCCCTCCGTTCGGATTTAATTGACTTGACGAAAGTTTTGTGAAAACCCCCTTGTCTTTTTTGAGAAAGAACCCGCAGTCCATTGACTTGACGGACTCGGTCATCTCGCTCCGGCTCTCATCCGCAGCAAGAAGAACTCGGTATGGAGCTCTCGCGATTCGCCGCCGCCGTGGCGTTTCTCCCTCCTCTCCACCTCCGGTCGCCTCGCCTCCTACTGTCCTCACGCCTCGCCGCCACCGACCTCGCAAATCGTCCCGTAGCTCGTGGCGGGGAAGCAGATCGAGCACACCGTGGTGGCGGGGAAGCAGATCGAGCACACCGTCCCGCAGCTCGTCTCCATCCTGCACTCCAACGGCACTGCCGGGCTCCAGGTCGCGCTCCACGACGGCCGATGGGTGTCTGTCCCGCCCAACCGCGGCGCCTTTTTTGTCAACGTCGGTGACTCCCTCCAGGTACGCAGCCCGCCCACATTCATGCTGCGCGCCTGCGCCGATCCACGACGACAGTAGATTGACCGACGAATGGGAGGCTGAAGAGTGTGCGGCACAGGGTGGTGGCCGGCAGCGGGCTCAAGTAGCGCGTGTCGATGATCTACTTCGGCGGGCCACCGTTGGCGCAGAGGATTGCACCACTGCCGCAGCTGCTGGCGGGGTGCCACTCTACCTGTTTCTGCTTCCGCCCACCTGCTCCTGTCGCCACCTCTCCGAGCTCTGTATCCCGATGCTGCTGCTCACGGCTTCCACTCCGAGCTGCTCGTGAGGTCTATCTTCTCCCCCTCCATGCCTTTCTGATAAAAATTGTTTCTTTTGTCATATTTTGTCAGTGTTCCAGTGTGATGCTTGCGTTGTTGGATCCTCTGAGTAGCTTAGTTTCAGCTTGGAGTAGTTAGTTGAAGCATTTGATCATGATTATTCCTTGTGTTAAAATAAAATTGGATCATGGCCTTTCATATTTTCAGTGTGCTTCTATACAAACAGAAAACATTGGTGTAATTTAAGAACATAGCTTCCATAGACCTGCTGTAGTAGGATCAAACACATGAATGTATTTAAAGTAGGATCAACACATGAACATGTTTGTTATTCATTCTCCAAAGTCATGACTATGCTACTCCCTGTGTGTTGAAACCATGTCTGTTGCTCAACTGAAACTGAAACTGTTATAGGCATTTGGGTGGCATAGTAATTGTTATTTTGTGTCAGTTTGAAACCATCTTGTGTGTGTGTGTGTGTGTGTGATGTGTGCCTGCACTTAATCCTGCATGAATTCCGTATGTCATTGCCCAATTTGGCAATCTATCTTCTGTTACAGTGCATACTATCTGAATTTTGTGTCAGTTTGAAAACCTATACTGACACATGAGTTTATTTAGCAGTAATGCTCCTGATTCAACACAAGTCATGACTTGCAAACCTATACTGCTTGTTTTCTTTGCATCTAAACCTATACTCAAATTATTTCAAATACTTGTACTGATTGCTCTCCAATTTACTTGTACAGGTTCAGACTTGCAAATCTATACTTCAGCGACGAACTCGGAGCCAGAGGAGCAACAGCAGCAGCAGCACGAGCTCCACAGGCTGCAGGGGAGAAGCAGCAGCACGGGAGTGAACGTGGGGGACACTTGGGTGGCGGCGCCGCCGATTTTTGGTCACCAGAGGAATCCAAAGTCCGTTCTTAGTGCAAGGCCTAGTTTGCTTGCTGTATGCAAGTTCTGATTGTACTCGCAATCCAAAGCTTCGCTGTATGCAAGTTCTTAATCCAAAGCTCGTTGTATGCAAGTTCTTATTGTACTCCAGCTTGATTGTTCTCAAACTGGAGATCGATGTATGCTATGTCAGGATATAAAGAACTTGGGATGATTTGATATAATTTTTTTTTGCTCTGTCAGGATATAAAGACCTTGTGATGATTGGGTTCAATTTGATTGTTTCCTCCGATTTATGCATTTGCAAAGCTGGAGTACATATCTATAGATAGGCATGCTGGGAGTATTTTGAATTAAAACAAATGCTTACTCTGACAGTTCAGAAATTATTTGGAGTATTCGGGAATGATTTGTCTCTGTTTTTCTTTGTATACTTCCATAGAAAAGCATCTGAATGTACAGAGTAGTGACAGCACTTGAAACTGAAAAGCTTGATGAAACACAATCGATTCAGTAGTAAAACAGCAGGAGCTACTGAGCTCTTCATAGAACCATGTGTAGAGCTTGCAAGGATTCAAAATTTCACTAGATACATTTACCACGTCATATACATTTACCACGTCACCAAACCAAAACTGATCCAAAATTGGACAAATGGTTGTTGCATGACAGTTAACTCTAAAACAAACACATGTACATGATCTCAAATCTGTAATTGCTGTAGCCGTTGCTGTACTCCTGAACTGTATGGAGTATCATCATGTACTTCTATCCTCATGTGCTTCTTGCTGCTTCTCTTGCTACTTGAAGTCTGCTGCTCTTCTCTTGCTGCTTGGAGGCTGCTGGTGATCTTTTCTTGCTGCTTGGAGGCTGCTGGTACTCTTCTCTTGCTGCTTGAAGTCTGCTGCTCTTCTCTTGCTGCTTGGAGGCTGCTGGTAATCTTTTCTTGCTGCTTGGAGGCTGCTAGTGCTATTTTCTTGCTACTTGAAGGTTGCTGCTCTTCTCTTGCTGCTTGGAGGCTGCTGGTGATCTTTTTTTGCTGCATGGAGGCTGCTGGTACTCGAAGGGTGTTGCTGCTGCTTGAAGGTTGCTGGTTCTCTTTTCCTGCTGCTTGGGGTTTGCTAGAGCTTCGAGGGTGTTTCTGCTGCTTCAAGGCTGCTGCTGCTCTTTTCCTGCTGCTCTTTTCCTACTACTTCTGCTCTTTTTCTGCTGCTAAGATTGCATCTGCCTCTTCTATAAAGGCCATGGTCTGTTCAGCTAGCTCACGGCCGATAGATGCCGGCGCTCCTTGTTCATGTGAGGGATTTGGTAGTCCATTGCTCCTTTCTTTGTCATAACCTGTCGGATGCATGACTGCAGGGTCACAAAGCTTCTAGCTAGCTTATCAACCGGGTAGTTTCGATATTCCTCCACACCTTCTATCAGTTCCCTGATGCTTTGAGGTGCTCTGCTATCGGTGTGGGACTGAAGAGACCTGAATATGCAGAGATCAAGAATGTTCATGTCGGGACTGTTTGGAGGCTGTTGAAGCAACTTAATATCCAAATTAGTCTGTTCTACGGCTTGTCGGAAAACCGGGTCATCGGGAAGAATATGTGGTGTGGCATTATCTTGTTGGATATAGATTGTCCGTCCTTCATCTTCGTCCGGCCAGCGCTCTTGGATCGCAGGAATAAGTTTCTCACACGTATAATACCTCATTACATCTCGTGTGACTTTTAATGATTTGAGCTCGAGCGTCCCTTATCTCTATTTTCACTCGTTCTTTGAGCAGGAGACTCTGTGACAAAAGCCCAAATGCCGAGCTTTCCATCGAACGTGACCTCACCACCTTCGATGTATCTTGGTTTAGCCACGGCAGCGAGAAACATCACCTTAGCGATGCTATCCTTATGATGCAAGGTGCGCAAGGGGTCGGGTTCTTCAGGAAGCAAATAGTAGTTGTTCACCTCCCCAGTCATGTTGAACCACTTTTCATCCATGTAGGCTATGTTGTCTAATTCCCGTGTCGAAAACCAATCATCTTCACACATAGCCAAGCACCATTTCAATCTCTTTACAATGTTGGATAGGTTTAAGTGGGGCCTCACCTTATTACTGTGACGCCTCAACTGACCCCACTCGAACCTTGAGTGTAAGGTCGTGCAGCTTACACCCAATGCCTTTGACAAACCTCGCAGTGTCCTCCTTCTGTTCAATGGGATTGTCACCACCCTCGACAGATCCAAATCTTTCCGCTTGCGGCCAACTCTACCTTTCTTTTGATTTGAGACATCAACCTTCTCCCCTTGTGCAATTTGTTCATTTGCTCTTCTCCATATTCTGTCAACAGTGCTTAGGCTTGTATGCAATAAGCTAGCAACGAGCTCCTTATCTTTTTTCAGAACTTGTCCATCTTTGTGCTTGATCACCGTGAGAGCAAAATAAACACCAAATCTCTCCTCATATGTTAGATCTCTGCCGTTTGCATGACTTCCTTCCTCTACACCATTTGCTTCATCATGAATTGGACCTGCTGCTTCATTATCGACTTGTTCTTCATTATTGCCTCGTTCTTGATTGTTGCCTTCTTCCTGTTGATCTTCAGGTTCCCACACATCATCTCGTCCAGGACTCATGCTGACCGTGCTGGAGCTTGCAGACACTACGTGCAGCTGGCCAATCGCCTCCCCAAGAAGATCTGCAGGAAGGTAACATGTCATTTTAATAGAATAAAAAACCTGCACTAGTACTCCTGCTACTGAAAATTACTGAACCTAAATTGCAGACACTATGTTGATGGAGCTTGTTGATGACTGTCACTTGCCTCTACTAGCAGTACTGGAGTGTTTGCAAAATTCAGAGCATATGTCCAATTTCTTATGACAAGGTACAGGATATGCTAGACCACATAGTGCTCGTTGCTTCAAGGTTCAGTAGCAACTAGAGCACTTTTAACTGGAAATGTTCTATCAGATCCACGATACATGTGAGATTTAATGGATATAATAATTTAGCAAACTAGCAACCTAAAGTAACAACACTATGCATACACAAATTGTGCAGGTTCCTACTCATGTTCTTTGATTCAGTTGCACATTTTTCTGAAACATGTCCCAGCCAGATGAATTTGTTCAAAGCTTTTTGGAATAGCTTTGATTATTCTGACCCTGATTTGTTTAAAGCTACACATTCAAACAACTTAACGAGTTGTTGCATTGCTGTAACATGGAAACTCTTTTGAGCATTGCAAAGCACTATGAAATTTATGCCAAGCTTGTCGCTGCAAAGAATTTCCGTGCTGGCTCCTTCAGTCTCCGTCAGGTGTGTTGGCCTTATGAGAAAATTGCAGAACTCACCGGTGGGAGCAGGCCGAGCAGCAGAGGGGCAGAGGCTGGCGTGGGAGCAGAGGGGCATAGGCCTCGAGCAGACGAGGACGTCCGCGACAGCGATGAGGTCGAATTCCACGAGGAGCAGAGGGGCTGAGGCACGGCGGCCGGCGGAGGAGCTCCACGTCGGGGACGGTAACGTGGCGAGGAGGCCGGAGCGGGACGGGAACGGGAGCGGCGGTACCAGGCTTGCTCCCCCGCGCTGGTACCAGCCCTGCTCCCCCGCGCTGGTACCAGCCCCGCGCCGAGCGACGGCGGGAACGGGAGCAGCGCGGCCGCTGCTCCCTCGCGCCTGTACCAGAACTGTTTGAGGAAGAGCGCGCGGAGCTTCTGCGGGGAGAGGCGGACCTTCTGCGCGTAGCGGTGGACGACGGGGAGCGGCGGACGGCGGGCAGCGGGGAGCGGCGGACGGCGGCGAGGACGAAGGACGGAGCTCTGTTTTTCAAAATTGCAGGACTAATCTGTGATGTTTTTTTAATGTACGAGGGGGTTTTCAAAAAATAACCAGTGTACTACGGCTGAGTCAATCTTTTCGGAACAGAGGGAGTACGTACGTACGCCTTGATGAGATTGGATTATGGCTGCATGCTGCCTACGCCGCTCCGACGAGGAGTTGGAAATATCTCCAAAATTTACGTGATTCAGTTAATCACGCTAGATTTCTATTGTGCCTTGGATCGGAAACAAACTATATTTTCCGCTTTGAAAAAAATAAGAATCTTCAAAGGCTCCGTTTGGGAGCTCGTATTTTGAAGTATTCCAAAAACAATTCGTTTCCACAGAGCTGGGGATCGGAACACTAGTTATTTCCATGCGCAAGCGGCGCAGAGAAAAAGAGTTAATTGGATCACTTCTCTTCAGCGGGCAGATGGCCATATATGTGATAACCCTGAAGAAGTGAAGTCTGAAATCATGGATTTCTATCAGAACTTGTATCTTTCTCAAGGGTACAATGACATGAGCGAAATTTTGGATGTGGTCACACCTCGAGTTTCTGAAGCTATGAATGCATCTCTGGAGAAGGTTTATGCAGTGGAGGAAGTTCGTGTCGCCCTCTTTCAGATGGCACAGTCAAAAGCTCCAGGTGTTGACGCGGTTTCACTGCTGTTTTTTTCCAACGCCACTGGGACATTCTTGGGAGGATATTTCAAAGGCGATTTTGGACTTTCTAAATGGTGGAGAGCTGCCTCTAGGATGAAAAGACACTGCCATCACTTTAATTCCTAAGGTACGCAACCCACAAAAGATTTCCCCATACCGACGGATTGCTTTATGTCCAGTGCTGTACAAGATTGCTGCAAAGGTTTGCACTAATAGACTAAGAGGTCTGATGGATGAAATAATCGGTTAATCACTTTAATTCCTAAGGAACAAAGCGCTTTTCTCCCGGGTCGCTTAATCACGGATAATGTTCTCGTTGCATATGAAAGTATACATGCGATGAAGAGGAGAAAAAGAGGTCAGAATTCTTCTTGTGATGTTAAACTCGATATGCTCAAAGCCTATGATAGAGTCGAGTGGCATTACTTGGAAGCAATGCTTACAAAGCTGGGTTTTTGTGAAAGTTTTGTACGGCTGATTATGAAATGCGTCTCTTCAGTCCGGTTTGCAGTCAAGGTGAATGGAAATCTTCTACCGCATTTTACTCCTTCACGGGGACTACGGCAAGGTGATCCCATGTCACCCTTTCTATTCCTCTGTTATGCGCAAGGTTTTACAACACTGCTGAATAATTATGGGGGAGAATTTGTGGATCGTGGAGTTCATGTAAGTTTTAGAGCACCATGGATCAGCCACTTGCTGTTCGCTGATGACAGCTTAATTTTCATGAAAGCTAACCTGCAGAGTGCGGCATGGCTTAATGAAATCTTAAGGATTTATGGGGAGTGTTTGGGTCAAGCTGTAAACCGGGAAAGAGCTCAATCTACTTCACTCCAAACACCTCTGAAACAGCCAGAAACGATCTGAAATTAGCGTTGGGTATTCATGTTGAAGCTTTTTCAGAAAAGTATCTTGGTCTACCGACAGCGGTTGGTAGGATCACGAGTGGCACGTTCGACCATATTGGAGAACGGGGCAGGGGTAAGATGCAAGGATGGTCTGAGAAGAACATGGCATGTGTAGCGAGAGAGGTCCTTCTCAAATCAATCATCCAAGCTATAGCGGTTTATTCAATGTGTTGTTTTCTCCTGACCAAGAAAGTTTGTAAGCAACTAACATCCAGCATGGCAAGGTTTTGGTGGAGCAGCTCAATTGATAAACGTTCTATTCACTGGATTTCTTGGAAAAAGCTTACAGCTCCAAAAGCTAGTGGTGGCATGGGGTTCAGGGACTTCCATTTGTTCAATTTGGCACTCCTTGGTAAACAGGGCTGGCGCCTCATTACCCATCCTGACTCCTTGTGTGCACAAGTCCTTAAAGGGAGATACTTTCCTAATTGTGATTTCATGCAAGCTTCTGCTCCAGCTCGGTCTTCGGCAACTTGGAAAGCAATCATAGCTGGACGGACAGCGTTAGAGAAAGGCTTAATCAAACGAGTTGGGGCTGGAAGTTCCATCTCAGTTTGGAATGACCGGTGGATTCCTAATACAGTTTCTCTGAAACCTTCGGCCAACCTCGGTAAAGATCAGTTGGTTCTCGTCTCTGATCTGATTCATGATGGTTCTGATACTTGGAAGGTGGATGTGATAAGGTGCAATTTTATCCCTCTAGACGCTGAAGCAATTTTAAACATTCCGTTGCATTCGTCGGGAGGTGAAGATTTCACTGCTTGGGCTTTGGAGAAGAATGGAATTTATTCTGTAAAATCAGCTTACCGTGCTCCGGTGACTCAAAACGAGTGTTCAACTCAAGAGGAAGGGTCGGTAGCGGGGACTTCAGTGTCAGAAAAACAGCAATGGTCCATTCTTTGGAAGCTCAAAGTGATCCCGCGTGTGCGGGTGTTCTGGTGGCGGGTACTAAGGGGTATTTTTCCTGATAATAGTACCCTGAAGTATCGTCATGTAAAACCAATCGCTACGTGCGATCTCTGCAAAGCAATGGACGAGAACCTCTATCACGCTGTTGTTCGTTGCTCTCATGCATAGGAGTACTGGGTGGCTGCTAGGGATCAGTTCGATCTCAAACTTCCCCTGCTGCACCCGGACACATGGTCCAAAGACATATTGTTGGATAAAATGTTCTCTGATCAAGACAGATGCAAAATTATTTCTATTATGTATAGCATTTGGTCGGCGAGAAACAGGTGGACGCATGATCAGGAAAGCTTCAGCCCGGAGCATGTGATCACGAAGGTCAAAGAGGATCTTGCATTACTAGAATTTCCTTCAATTTCGAGAAAGGCGCCAGTTGGTCAGAGCTGGCGTCCTCCCGATCCTGGATGGATCAAGATTAACACTGATGGTTCCATTGATTCAGAGGCTCGGAATGGAGGAGGGGGGGGGGGGGGGTGATCCAATCTCACATGTCTGTTCTCGGTGCCTCGAGTAAACCATTCCATGGAGTGACTCATCCTCTAATTGCAGAAACCCTAGCTTTGCGGGAAGGAGTTGTCCTTGCACGCTTACGGGGGTACACTCAAGTCGCCATGGAAACGGACTGTTTAGAGGTGGTGGACCTCTGGTTTTGGCGACATAAAACTCGCTTGGTTGTGTCGCCTATCTTAGAAGAGATTGGGGAGATTATTACTTGTTTTACAGCTTTTAGCATTATTCATGTAAAGAGGACTGCTAATGCCTCTGCGGATCTGTGTGCTAAGCATGCATGTCGTATTCAGACTTCAGACTGTTGGTTTCATAGGTTGCCGTCGTTTCTGATTAGTAGCCTTCGGGCAGATTGTAATAGTTTTTCGTTGATTGAATAAAGACCCTAAGTTCAAGCGCAAAAAAAGATACTGAAATATTAAATACTCTTATTAATGTTTTTTTATAGTTTTTTATTAATGTGTTTGCATTTAGCCAAAACTGTAGTTTCGCATATTTCAATATTTATGAAAGTGCACTAATTTTTATTTATTAAATTGAAAAAGAAATATTGCTTCGCCAAGCATAGGAATACTGTGATTTCTTAATACTTTGATTTAAAAAACACTTCGCTGGCAGGCTTATTTTTAGTTTGGGATTTTAGTTTTCTAGAACTGAATATTCAAAAAGTTGAGTATTTGAGTGAGAGGGGATGAATAATTATGATTCTTGGTTAAGAAAAAACATGTCAATACAAAAGTTTACAAAACATAAAAAATGAAATATTGGGGGAATACTTCAGTTTTAAAACCACATTATTCATTGCATCCAAACACATCAAACCACTTAATAATTCAGTTTCAACCGTTCTCCCCCTAGACAAGCCATAAGGGAGGTGGCTTCTATTTCCTGATATCCGCCTGCGAGGGTGCTCGTCCCCTCTCAGTCCGTTTGCTACTCCGGCGACATGAGAGAAGGGGATCCCATTCCTCTGTTCTGGCTTGCTTGTTAGGGTTAAAATAGGTATATCGTTGTGCGTCGTTATGGGATGGGAGTGACGTCCAGGCGAATAAATATATCTTAACTCCACTTCCACCTCGGGCGGTACCCTTCAGAGTTGTTGGTATCGGGTGCTTATCGATACTTCATATTATTAAGATCAATAGCTTAGGCTTCATGGTAAGTGCTGGAGAGCCGGCGACGACTCCATCAGATGTGTCTTTCTTCCTACCATGTCCTCATTACTGTTGTGTTATCTCCGGAGCCACGGTGGAGCATGGACGATTTGTCCAGCAGTTGTCAGGCAAGTTCGAACTATGTTTTTTTAAGATAACTACTGCATAGGAGCCCCCCACAACCTCACTTTATTATATAAAAGTATCCAAGAACTACAAGTATTTACAGGTAATTACAGATAATTACAAATATACATGAATACAATTAATGCAAGCTGCAAAGCCATGCTGACAAGGAGTTAACCAAAGAGTCCTTAACCTTGTACTTGAGCAGGGTGATCTCAAGAACAAAAAGAGCCTTCCAACCTCTGAATGAGGGCCTGATGTTTTTCAATATCCATCCATTTCTTTTGCTTCCATATACACCAGCAGGCCAGGATTACAACTTCAGTGAAGAGAGGACCGTTGAATCTCTTTTTAGCAGCCAGCAGAGACTCCAATTTTTTACCAGGGTACGAAGGGATCTGTAAGTAATTCCAGATTCTTGTATTGAAAGCACAGTTGAAGAAGAGGTGCCTCCAATCTTCAACAAGTTGTGCCGAGCAAAGGACACAATTATGATTGTCTTTTACATTCCACTTTCTCCTCAGCAACATGGCTTTAGTGTTGATCCTATCATGCAGTACTAACCAAGCAAAAAACTTGTGTTTCGACTGACATTTACTCTTCTAGATCCAACAAGAGGGGGCATGTGTGTCAATGGCTTTGAAGTGTTGTCGATATACCAATTTTGGGAGAATTTTCCCTTCTCCAGAGTACATATCCACTTGTCATTCAGATCCCTGTTAATTACCACATTTTGTACCAGAATTTGGAGTTGCTGAAGTTCTCCAAAAGCCTCAACTGACATGGGTATGTGGAAGGCTCCCATCATATCATCTTGTGTCATGAATTGATTGACAGACTGTAATCGATCAATGGCATGAGAGAACAGCCGGGGGAATTTGTTCTCCAGCTTTTCTGTCAACCAAAGGTCTAACCAAAAGAGTACAGAGTGGCCATTGCCTACTTCACATTTGGTTATTTCTCTATAAGCATCTGACAAGGCAAAAACTCCCCTCCACCAGAAGGAGCCAGAATCCACAACATCATATGGCACACTCTCAAAATAATATGAGTCTCTAATCAGTTGTAGCCAAGGAGTATCATCATTATTGTAAAACTTGTGAAGGTGTTTCAATAACAGTGCAACATTTTGCACTTTCAGATCAATTATCCTAAGCCCACCTTTATTTTTTTGTTTGCAGATCATCTTCCAAGCTGCCAGAGAATGCACCCTATGTCTTTCTTTCTCCACAGGCAGTGCCTTCTGGCTCTATCTAGGAACTCAATAACCCTAGCATTGATAACTAGAGTTAACATGAAATAAGATCTGAAGCAGTGGAGTTCGAACTATGGTTGTGGCGGCGTCGGCGTGTGATGCATGTAAAATGCATACATGAACTTTGCATTATATTACTTATATTTCAATCATATTTGCATCATATAAGAGTTATATCATTGTTTTATATTGATTTGGGGAATATTTCATTGTTTCCCTATTTTTCTAGAATTAACCCTGCATAGGCAGAAAACCCTATTTTCTATATTTTCATGTTTCAGGGACCCAAACGACGTTCAAATGACCTAATAATTTACGAGCATCAGCTTTTGAAAGGAACAAAGCGTGGGAGCGAAGGAAGCGAACAAACGGAGGCCCGTTGGCCAAAAGAGGGTGGCCCACGCAGCCAGATTCCTTGGCCGCGTGGGACCCACCCTCAACAGTGCAAAAAGAATCTCATCCAAACTCAAACTGCTACGCAAGGGTCTGAAAAAGTGGTGCACAACAATTTCGCAACTCAATATCACGATTGAAAATTGCAATGAAATCATTCTTTTGCTGGATGGGTACGAAGACCTGAAATCTTTACATATTTCAGAAAGGGAATTTCCGAGAAATTGTGAAGAGAAAACTTGACCAGCTCCTCAAATGCAAAGCATCCTACTAGAAACAATGTTGCACCTCTAGATGGGCCAAGTTATCAAAGGAGAATACCTCTTATTTTCATGCCATGGCGACCATCCGTTTTAGGCGCAATTCTATCTCTTCTCTTGCTAGAGAGGATGGATCTATTGTAGTGGAGCATGAGGAAAAAGCTGGGATTTTGTGGCACACTTACAAGCAACGTCTAGGGGTTGCTGTTGTCATCGATGAGGATTTTGACTTCTCTCGGTACATCCAGCCCCAGGAGGATCTTCAGTCCCTCTCGGCACCGTTTACTATGAGAGAAATTGATGATGTCTTGAAAAAACTACCGAATGCTAAAGCCCCTGGGCCGGATGGATTCACTGGGCTCTTTCTCAAAAAATGCTGGCACATTATAAAATGGGATTTTTATGATCTTTTCAGAGAATTCTGGATGGGTGAAGTAAATCTGCAAAGCATAAATGACTCTTTCATTACTCTGATCCCTAAAGGGAATGCTCCTGAGGGTCCCAATGATTATCGGCCAATTTCTCTCCTAAACTGTACCCTGAAATTCTTAACTTAAATCATTGCCAACAGACCGCAAACAAAAATCCTCAAGCTGATTCATGTCAACCAGTATGGTTTTCTGAAAACTCGTTCAATTCAGGACTGTGTGGGCTGGGCCTATGAATACATTCACCAGTGTAAACAGTCCAAGAAAGAGTGCATTATCCTGAAGCTCGATTTTGCTAAAGCTTTTGATCCAATTGAACATAAAGCCATTTTGGAAATTCTAAGAGGCAAAGGTTTTGATGATAGATGGGTCGGCTGGATTGCTAATATTATGAATACTGGTACATCGTCGATTTTGTTGAATGGGACACCAGGAAAGAAATTCGCATGCAAACGGGGAGTTCGTCAGGCGGATCCTTTATCACCAACGCTCTTCGTAGCAGGATCAGATCTCTTATAGTCAATGGTGAATTCTTTGTTCAGAGAGGGTGTCTTACAAGCTCCTTTGCCACTTCCTGATACTAATTTTCCGATAGTACAATACGCAGATGACACTCTTCTAATCTTGCAAGCATGTCCGAACCAACTGCTCGCTCTCAAAACTATTCTGCAGGAGTTTGCTAGAGCCACGGGTCTACAAGTGAATTATGCTAAATCATGTATTGTTCCTATTAATGTCTCTGAGGAGAAAATGGTTCAACTTGCAGCAACGTTTGAATGCTCGATTGGTACCCTTCCCTTCACATATCTAGGGATGCCCCTGGGAACAGCTCGACCAAGGATCAGAGATTTAGCTCCAGTTAGTGATCAATTGGAGAGGAGACTGAATGCTGTTGCAAGATTCTTGCCACATGGAGGCAGATTGACGATTGTTAATTCAGTTATGTCTGCCCTTCCTAATTTTCTTATGTGTTCCCTGAAGCTACATAAAGGTTTTGTTAAAACAGTGGACAGATCGTGACGGCATTGTCTGTGGGACAAACGTGAAGACTCAACCTCGACGGCTGGCCTTGCTGCTTGGGACAGTGTATGTCGTCCAAAAGATAGGGGCGACCTAGGAGTTATTAATTTGGAGTTACAGAACACAGCTTTACTCTTGAAGCAGCTACACAAATTCTTTTCCAAAGCAGACATTCCATGGGTTAAGTTGGTTTGGTCCTTATATACTGACGAAGCTCCCCATGCCCAATCCGATAAAGGATCCTTTTGGTGGCGTGATATTTTTAGCCTGGTCAATATCTATCGGAGTATAACAAAATTTCATGTGGGGGATGGTTCCACTATACTTTTCTGGAAAGACTTCTGGCAACAGGATGAGCTACTCTCGGACAAATTTCCAAGACTCTTCTCTTTTGTGCAGCGCGAAGATCTGAATGTCAAAAAAGTTCTGAACTTGCAAGACCGCAGCGCTATGTTTCAGTTACCTCTGTCTATCGAAGATTTTGAAGAATTTCAGGATTTGCAACTTCTGTGTGGAGACACTGAGCTTTCGACAGAGAAAGATGTAAGGTCATTTGCCTGGGGAAAATCGGAATACACATCAGCCAATTTCTACCAATATATGTTCCAGTGTCTGCCCAAGGACGCCACACTCACAAAAATATGGAGGTCGAGGTGCATGCCTAAACTGAAAGTGTTCTGCTTGTTGCTGATCAATGATCGCTTAAACACAAAAGATATCATGGAGCGCAAACATTGGCAAGTGGATGGTGGTCCTGAATGTGTCTTGTGCAACCAGTCCTTGTTGGAGGATGTTGAACACCTCTTCTTCAGTTGTAATTTTGCCCTAGCTTGCTGGCACACGGTGGGCATTTCATGGAATCTTTTGAGAGACAGAAGGGCCAAGATTTCTTTGGCTGCTGATTCCTTCTCACGCCCAAATTTCGTGGAAATCTTCGCATGTGTTGCATGGAACATTTGGAAGATCCGAAATGACAACATTTTTAATGAGGCGGAACTTTCGCTGGAGGGCTGGCGCCGAAGAGCGAAGCAAGACATCCTGCTGCACCAATTCAGAGTCAAGAGCGCGCTGGTTCAGAGCTTGATTGACAGCGTGACAACCTTCTTTGGCTAGGCGCCCCCATCTACTGGTTCATCCCGCCGGGATCTTTTTAGTCTTTTAGCCTAAACTTTTTAGACCGTCTTATTTTCCCCCTATTTGTGTTTTGAGAGTTGGGTCATTCTGTTGTGACCCCTCTCTTCCTCCCCCTTCTTTGTTCACCTATGTAAACTTGCTCCTGTTCTTCATAAATGGAAAATAGACCGTAGGGGATTCCCCTACGGTAGCATGGTCTAAAAAAATTAGTAACTTGTCATGAAACTTGTCAATTCTAGTGTTCCATTATCTACCGCTTTATTAAAGATAGAGTGCATTTGTGAAACCATGAACCCCGATCTATTTTTAATCATAAGAAACACCTTTCCAACAACTTTTATCACTTTTACATTTTCTGCCATTTAAAAATCCGAAAATACAAAAACACTTTTACATCTTGCATTCACAATACAAAACCCAAAATATCATCCATCATTGTTTCCACCATCCTTGCATATTTATTTACCATCATTGCATATTTATTTACTGTTTTGCATTTATTATATTTTCATATCATTCTCACACCTTGTGCTTGACAACCACTAGGTGAGGTTGAGGACACAAAACACTTACTTTGTTTTGTAGGTTTTCAAGAGAAGGATAAGAAGATAAATCTTTCACTACTGATTCCCCGAGAGTTCGATATTAAACCCTCGAGTCACCCCTCGTGGGGAAAACTGTCTTTCATTATACTACACACTCTACACTTGGACTCTCAACCTAACCCATTTACTTTTGATGCAGGTAACTACGTCAAGGGCCATCAAGACCGTTTTCTGGCGCCGTTGCCGGGGAATCATTGTTGTAAGGATTTATCCAAGGGTATCTCACAACAAGTCAACTTTATCACCTACTTGTGCAAACACCTAAGCTTGAGGAGGTTGCACCTACGTGAGCATCATCTTATCAATCTTTACCTTCAAAGCATTTTATTTTGTTTTGTTATTGTCTTGGATATCATATTTAAATTTTGGTTTGCAAATTTTATTTTCAGTTTTGCATTTTGTGTTGCATTTGTTATTTCGGTTTGCATTGTTTAGTATCATTTTATTTTAAGTTTTGCATAAAAAATTAAAAACACATAAAAACTCGCATAATGGAAAAGAGAACCTTTTGGCCATTTAGTGTTAAGAACTTTCCTCGAGATATGAATATCCCTGATGAAAATTTTGAAGTAGATCATAATATCACTAAAATTATTTATGAACACCATTTTTTTGGGAAACCAAAAGAAGATCCTATACTTCATCTTAAGAAGTTTAATGAAAGATGCAAAGTGTTAAATTTGAACCATGCCAATGTTAATATGATTAAAGTTAAGCTTTTTCCCTACTCCCTAGCTGGAAAAGCCTTAGATTGGATATTAAGATGGCCACCTGGAAACTTTACCACTCGGTTTAATTAAAAAGGTGCTGATACCCGTCGATGTGATAGTCTTCAGTAGCTACCTGCAATGAAAAGTAAAGGGGTTAGGTTGAGCCTCCAAGTGCAGAGTATGTAGTAAGTGGAAGACGTGTTTCCCCACGAGGGTGACTCGAGGGTTTAATATCGAACTCTCGGGGAATCAGTAGTGAAAGGTTTATCTCCTATCCTTCTTTTGGTCACCTACAAAACAATGTTAAATGTTTTGGTCCTCAACCTCACCTGTGGTTGTCAAGCACAAGGTGTAAGAATGATATCAAGATAGTATGTAATGCAAGCAAGAAATAAATATGCAATGATGAGAAATAAATATGCAAGGATGATGATAACAATAATAAATGATATTTTTGGGTTTTTAATGATGTATGCAAGATGTAAAAGTGTTTTTGTATTTTCAGATTTTATAATGGCAGAAAATGTAAAAGTGGTAAAAGTTGTTGGAAAGTTGTTTCTTATGATTAAAAATGGACCGGGTTCATGGTTTCACAAATGCACTCTCTCTTTAATAAAGTGGTAGACAATGGAACACTAGAGTTGACATATGAGATTGCAACAAAAGTTTAGTGACAAGTTACTAATTATATGGGAATCACGTCCTAACATAGAGACCTTTTGTTTATTAGTCTCACTTATACTCCACCAAGATGCGAACTAAATCATAACACCTCAGTAATTAAGATAACTCAGAGTATAACTTTAAGTATCATGACATGAAGTTAAAATAAGAACATGCTAGATCTAGTCATGGAGTAGTGGCAATGGTCACACCCACATCTCCAGTAACATGGTATTTTTGTTTATCCCTAGTGAGGCAACAAAGTAAGGTAGAGATACCCAAGTGGATCGCAGAACTTTCTCTCACGTTCACTGCACTAGCCACCCCCCGTTACTCCAACTAATGCACACATCCCCCACACACGCTCTCATAAACATGCTTGATCATAACAAGTGAATAAGAACGGGGTACATAATATGCATCTATATTCATAACTGAAACAAACATTTGCAATCTCAAACATATATTAACTCATAAAAAGATCCACCACATAGGTATTACAACGATGACCATAATCATGTTCAAGCTCATACGGTACTAATTAGTGAAGCTCAAAGAGAGGAGATACATAAGTTACTTCCACAAACCCATAGTCCAGAGGTGGACTACTCCCTCTCATCATGGAGACGGTGGAGAAGTCGATGGAGAAGATGGAGACCACGCCGGCAGCGCCCCGCCGGAGTTTTCCCCCTCCAATCTGCAGCTCCAGATCTCTCTTTCGGTGTTTCTGTGTTTCGGCGGCGCTCCTTCCAGGAACGACGGGGGTTATTTTTATAGTCGTTTTTAGGTCAAGACGATATCGGTGGAGAAAAGATCGACGGCAACAGAGTCACGAGGGCCAAAAGAGTGGGCCCCACACGGCCAGGTACATGGCCGCGTGGGCCACCCTCTTTGGGCCTCGGGGCTCCGTTTGTTCGCTTCCTTCGCCCCAAGTCTTCTTCCTTCCAAATATTGACGCTCGTAATTTTGCAGGTCATTTGGACGTCGTTTGGGTCCCTGAAACTTAAAAGGAAAAATAGGGTTTTCTGCCTGCGCAGGGTTAATTCCAAAAAATAGGAAAATTATGAAATATTCCAAAAATCATTATAAAACATTAATATAACCCTTATATGATGCAAATATGATTGGAATATAAGTAATATAGTGCAAAGTTCATGTATGCATTTTACATGCATCAACATCCCCAAGCTTAACCAATACTCGTCCTCGAGTATGAAGGTGATAAAACTAACATGGACTTTGCAATTTAATACTAACAATGGATATCAAAGATGATTACTATGCTACATAGAGTCAAATGATTCATTCTGCAAGATAGTTTATGAAGTGATATCAAGTATTCAAGCAAGGATGTTCAATGATAATTCACAAAGTGTAACATGAAAGAAAGTAATATGGACCACATGTATGCATAATGATAAGTAAGAACATCCTACATGGTCATAGAGTATAGATGAAAATCTGAATATAAAAGGTGGACACTTTGGAAAGATATATATGTGAGTAGAGGTAAAGCATGAATAAGTTTCATCTAACTTCAAACTCTTCTACTTAAGTTAATGATTGCAATGTGTAATCCTTGGTGTCAAGCTCTCATTCCCCTATCATAGCATCTTGAATGATTAAGTTTAAAGTGAAAGCAAATATGAGTAGTGTGCTTGACAAAGTAAAGGTTGGATGTCTCATGCCCCTTGAATACAAGTACCTACACCATGTGTTACTCAACTTGGAAACAAAGCAAGTTCAAGTTATATATCATTGTAAGTAATAATAGTATCATCAAGAGCGTCAACTGGGGTACCTCTTGTCCCAGGATATGGAACAAGCCCATATCAAAATGACAAGACAAACAAACAAATGAACAACCTCAACACCCTTTTTATTTACCATTGGAATAGCTTTTTATTGTAAGGTGTATCACAGAAGGTTCACCATAGTATGTAAGTAAATTTCCACCATGAATGATGCATGGCTTAGATTAGCGGCCCAGGCGTCTCTCTAACCATTTATACAAACTCATTTAAACTACTTCATTTCCACATCATTTCACCATGATAGGCATCCATAAACAAAAGTACATGATATCAACTAAATGATGAAGTAGCATGTTGAAAGCTTTGCATGTGACAGCACATATGGGCTAACTCCCAACCTCGACATTTATCAAGCCACAACATCATAATCTTAATCACAATGGGTCATGTTTTATTTATGCAATAAAAGTAAAGTGTGCATCAAGTTCGTGAGAGCTATATAACCAACTTTTCCATAACAATCAATAACATAAACATTTTCATTCAGAGGTATAGATAACACAAATATCATGATAAACATACTCGGAATAGCATAAAGCTAATAGGTAGATATGGTGGACTCACTGGAATAACTTTGGTTGAAGGTGTTGGAAACAAGTTTTTACTTGTTGGAATTTTTGGGCTAGCAAGAGGGAGAAAGTTGACCATCTAAATGCATGCATGAGTGTCCATAGAACTAACTAATCCATGTTAAACAAGTAAAATAACATTCAGCATCAAAACATGAATAAGAGATAGCTCTTGATAAAATTTGCAAATTATTACTCATTAACAAGCTCATGAATCATGCAACTATATGTATTTTAAAAATCAACTCAAACATCCCTTTTCCCAATCTTATAATAGCATCCAACATATTTCAACCCATATTTCCAGTAGCTCTTCATATATAAATGATAGTGTGGTGGTCTCACAAAAAAAATCAAAACAAAACAAACAAAAGACGCTCCAAGTTTATGCGATAAAGTGTTTCGATCGAAAAACAGAAGTTAGACGTGTGCAAACCGAGAGTGTGTAGGTCCAGTGGGGTTGTCTTCACATCCCCAAGCTTATGGTCTTCACCATCCTTGGATAGCTCTTGGTGCATCTCCTCCAATCCCTGTGAAAAAACTTCAAAACACCGTTTCTCCCATTTTTTTCTGTGGGGTGCATTAGTAGTGATAAACAAATAGATTTCTTGCTGCATATAATCCTTAACAAAAATTCATATGAATGTCCAGAAAGTATAATGTTGTATGCCTACTCATAAACTCAATTGGATCAAAAAGATTCAAGTTAAAAGTTCAAAGCATGCATCAAACAAAATGGGACAGAATCTGTCCAGAAAAACAGCAGCAGCAAAACGTATTTTTCTACCCTACCAAACTTTGTCGAAAAATTCCGAAAAATTCATGCATACAGAGGATGAAAAGTTGCAACTACAGTTCAAATATGAGCTCATTCGGAGTTACAGAATAAGAATTAAAAATCATACCGTGCACAGATTCGTGCAGGAATAAAATCTCCGAACGCTATAAGCAACTTTTCAAACCAAAATGAGTAAAACTTGGCACTTTATTAAAAATTCCAGAAACTAAACTAAAACAAATCTCTTGTTACAGCAAGAGGACACAAAGAAAATCACACATAAAAAAACCGGGTTGCCTCCCGCAAAGCGCTTTCTTTATAGCCATATAGCTAGGCTTCTTACTTGTTGTTTATTGAAGATGAAGCTCATGAGGGAGCTTGAACTTTGATGTTCCCTCTTCCTTGGGAAGTGTTCCATGCACTTCTTGTGTGGAAACTGAAACTTCACATTCCCTTCTTTGAATCAATGATAGCACCTGTAGTACGAAGAAAAGGTCTTCCAAGAATAATAGGACTAGAGGTTTTATTCCCCATATCCATGATTAGAAAATCAACAGGCACAAAAGTCATATGTAACTCTACCATAACATCACTTACTTTTCCTAAAGCATGTTTAATGAATCATCAGCAAGTGCAAGTTCAATAGAGCATTTTTCAAGATTTTTCAATTCAAGTATTCATATAGTTCTTTAGATAAAACAGAGACACTAGATCCTAGATCAAGTATGGCATGGTGTGTCTCTTTTCCAATAGTTACTAGTACCTTGGGAATCCATATATCCCCAAGCTTAGGTGGTATCATAGCCTCTTGGTTGTACCTAGCAATCTTTTCTTTCAAGACATGATTAGCAATATAAGAACCAAAACCTGCTTGGTTAGTGTTGATGGAAGGATCACTTGCAAATTTTTGTAAGATAGATATTAATTCATGCAAGCTACAATTTTCTAAGTCAAGCAATGGATCCTTGACTTCACTAAGCATTTTAACTTCCTCAACTTTCTTTTCTAACTCAATCAACATAAGAGATTCATCATATTCAGTTTCTTTAATTCTTCTTTTAAACCCAAGTTGAGACATAAATGGCAACAAATATTCAGGATAGTTCAATAATTCATCAAGAGTTTCCTCCAAAGTAAGAGGAACATTTTCAGCAATGTTAACATAATTCATTCCAACCACAGGTGATGCTTGTGGTTTCCCTGCAGACATACTCAATAAAGTGGCTTGATTATCAGCTAGTTTTGACAAAGCTTTGTCTAGTCCTGCAGCTTGGAGTTGTAAGCCTTTAATATCAGAACTAATAGAAGCAACAGACTTATTCAACTCTTGTATCATGGTATTATGACTAGCAACTTGTTCCATAAGAATTTTGTTAGCCTCAGAATTATCATTGCGTGATGACATAGGCTTCCAATTATTATCATTAGCATTAGGATATGGAACAAAGGACGATTGTTGGGAACATATGGGGGTTTATTATAAGAGTTATAATTGTTGTTACCATACCCATTATTACCATAGTTCCTAATGAAGTTGACATCAACATTTTCAGAATTATTACCAACTAGTTCTTGCAAAGGAACATTTTCAACATTAGGTTTATTAAGCAAAGCAAGAATAGTATCCATTTTAGATGACAAATCATTTGTTTCTTCAATAGAGTTCACTTTCTTAGAAGGATTAGGTGCTCTATCAGTATGCCATTGACTATAGTTTTGCAAAATGCTTTCCAATATATTCTTAGCTTCTACTATACTTTTTCCCATAAAAGCACCTCCAGCAGCAGAATCAAGTATATTTCTAGACATGTAGTTTAAACCATTGTAGAAAGAGTGTAATATGGTCCATTCATTAACCCATGTGATGGACAAGTTCTAAGCATAAGTTTTATCCTATCCCAAGCCATAGCAACATGTTCATTTTCATTTTGCCTAAAAGAAAGAATGTTGTTTCTATTTTGCAAAATTTTAACAGGAGGATAATATTTCTTAATGAAAGCTTCTTTTAGATCATCCCAAGAATTAATACTACCATATGGCAATGAATGCAACCACTCTTTAGCTTTTCCTCTAAGTGAGAAAGGAAATAACTTCAGTTTTAGAATATCACTTTCCACATTTTTAAACTTTTGCATGTCACATATTTCAACAAAATCATGAAGATGCATAGAGGCATCCTCCATAGCACTACCACAAATTGTTCCCTAGTTATCAAGTTCAACAAACTAGGACTTACTTCATAACTATCAGCTTTATCTCAGGTGTGGCAATAGCTCTAGTAATAAATTGATCATTAGGAGTGTTTGTGTGTCACACAATTTAGTTCTTTCTCCCATTTTAGCAAGTTTTTATGTGTTTTTTCATTTTTTATGCAAACTAAAATAAAATGACACTAACAAATGCAAACCAAATTAACAAATGCAACACAAAATGTAGAACTGAAAATAAAATATGCAAACCGAAATATAAAATGCAAGACAATGACAAAACAAAATAAATTGCTTTGAAGGTAAAGATGGATAAGATGATGCTCACGTAGGTGCAACCTCCCCAAGTTTAGGTGTTAGCAAAAGTTGGTGATGAAGTTGAATTTTTTGTGATATCCTTGGATAAATCTCTTCAGGTATGATTCCCCGGCAACGGCGCCAGAAAACAGTCTTGATACCCGTAGATGTGATAGCCTTCAGTAGCTACCTGCAATGAAAAGTAAACGGGGTTAGGTTGAGCCTCCAAGTGCAGAGTATGTAGTAAGTGGAAGACGTGTTTTCCCCACGAGGGTGACTCGAGGGTTTAATATCGAACTCTCGGGGAATCAGTATTGAAAGGTTTATCTTCCTATCCTTCTTTGGTCACCTACAAAACAATGTTAAATGTTTTGGTCCTCAACCTCACCTCTGGTTGTCAAGCACAAGGTGTAAGAATGATATCAAAATAGTATGTAATGCAAGCAAGAAATAAATACGCAATGATGGGAAATAAATATGCAAGGATGATGATAATAAATGATATTTTTGGGTTTTTAATGATGTATGCAAGATGTAAAAGTGTTTTTGTATTTTCGGATTTAATAATGGCAGAAAATGTAAAAGTGGTAAAAGTTGTTGGAAAGTTGTTTCTTATGATTAAAAATAGACCGGGTTCATGGTTTCACAAATGCACTCTCTCTTTAATAAAGTGGTAGACAATGGAACACTAGAGTTGACATATGAGATTGCAAGGCAAAAGTTTAGTGACAAGTTACTAATTATATGGGCATCACGTCCTAACATAGAGACCTTTTGTTTATTAGTCTCACTTATACTCCACCGAGATGCGAACTAAATCATAACACCTCAGTAATTAAGATAACTCAGAGTATAGCTTTAAGTATCATGACATGAAGTTAAAATAAGAACATGCTAGATCTAGTCATGGAGTAGTGGAGATGGTCACACCCACATCTCCGGTAACATGGTATTTTTGTTTATCCCTAGTGAGGCAACAAAGTAAGGTAGAGATACCCAAGTGAATCACAGAACTTTCTCTCACGTTCATTGCATTAGCCACCACCCGTTACTCCAACTAATGCACACATCACCCCACACACGCTCTCATAAACATGCTTGATCATAACAAGTGAATAAGAACGGGGTACATAATATGCATCTATATTCATAACTGAAACAAAACATTTGCAATTTCAAACATATATTAACACATAAAAAGATCCACCACATTGGTATTACAACGATGACCGTAATCATGTTCAGCAGCTCATACGGTACTAATTAGTGAAGCTCAAAGAGAGGAGAGATACATAAGTTACATCCACAAACCCAAAGTCCAGAGGTGGACTACTCCTCTTCATCATGGAGACAGTGGAGAAGTCGATGGAGAAGATGGAGAACACACCGGCAGCGCCACGCCGGAGTTTTCCCCACTCCAATATGCAGCTCCAGATCTCTCTTTCGATGTTTCTGTGTTTCGGCGGTGCTCCTTGCAGAGAACGACGGGGGGGTTATTTTTACAGGCGTTTTTAGGTCAAGACGATATCGGTGGAGAAAAGATCGACGGCAATGGAGCCACGAGGGCCAAAAGAGTGGGCCCCACGCGGCCAGGTATGGGGGCCGCGTGGGCCACCCTTTTTTCGGCCTCGGGCTCCGTTTGTTCGCTTCCTTCGCCCCCAAGTCTTCTTCCTTCCAAATATTGACGCTCGGAATTTTGCAGGTCATTTGGACGTCATTTGGGTCCCTGGAACTTAAAAGGAAAAAGTAGGGTTTTTTTCCTGCGCAGGGTTAATTCCAAAAAATAGGAAATTATGAAATATTCCAAAAATCATTATAAAACATTAATATAACCCTTATATGATGCAAATATGATTGGAATACAAGTAATATAGTGCAAAGTTCATGTATGCATTTACATGCATCAGGTGCATTCATTGAAATATTTTGTTCCACTGAAACAGTTTTTAATCTTAGACAAATAATTATCACCTTTAAACAAGAAGAGGATGAACCTTCGGTAAAAACATGGGAAAGGTTTAGAGGTATAGCTTTTGGAATGAAACATGGTCTTAGAGATTGGATGCTCATGCATATATTTTATAGAGGATTGTCTGAAGCCACTAGAGTCTTTTTGGATAACAAATGTGAGGGTTCTTTTATGAATACTAATGCCGATAATACTCATATTCTACTTGATGGCTTGCTTTTGGAAGGGAAAAGAAATCTTAGAAAAAGCCCAAGTACCTGAAGATGTTTTTGATGACCGTTATGAAATATTTAATCTATATAATAGAGGAAAGAAAGTTGAGAAAGTTAAAATGCTTACTGAAGTCAAGGAACCATTGCTTGATCTAGAGAATTGTAGCTTGCATGAATTAATATCTATTTTACAAAAATTTACACGTGATCCTTCCATCAACTTTGCTAATCATGTTTTAAAAGAAAAGATTGCTAGGTACAACCAAGAGGCTATGATACCACCTAAACTTGGGGATATATGGATTCCCAAAGTAATAGTAACCATTGGAAAACAGACACACCATGCTATATTAGATCTAGGATCTAGTGTCTCTGTTTTATCTAAAGAATTATATGAAGTTCTTGAATTAAAGAATCTTAAAAAATGCTCTATTGAACTTGCACTTGCTGATGATTCCATTAAACATGCTTTAGGAAAAGTAACTGATGTAATGATAGAGTTACATATGACATTTGTACCTATTGATTTTCTAATGATGGATATGGGGAATAAAACCTCTAGTCCAATTATTCTTGGAAGACCTTTTCTTCGTACCACATGTGCTATCATTGATTCAAAAGAAGGGAATGTGAAGTTTCAGTTTCCACACAAGAAGTGCATGGAACACTTCCCAAGGAAGAGGGACACATCAAAGTTCAAGCTCCCTCATGAGCTTCGTCCTATAAATATCAAGTAAGAATCCTATCTATATGGCTATAAAGAAAGCGCTTTACGGGAGGCAACCCGGTTGTTTTTATTTTTGATTTTCTTTATGTCCTCTTGCTGTAACAAGAGACTTAGTTTTTAGTTTGGTTTCTGGAATTTTTAATAAAGTGCCAAGTTTTACCCATTTTGGCTTGAAAAAGTTGCTTTTAGCATTCGGAGATTTTATTTCAACACGAATCTGTGCACGGTATAATTTTTCATTCCTATTCTGTAACTCTGAATGAGCTGATATTTGAGCTGTAGTTGCAACTTTTCATCCTCTGTATGCATAAATTGTTTCGGAATTTTTCGACATATTTAAGTAGGGTAGAAAAATGCGTTTTGCTGCTGCTGTTTTTTTGACAGATTCTGTCCCATTTTATTTGATGCATTCTTTGAATTTTTAACTTGAATCTTTTTTACCCAATGGAGTTTATAAGTAGGCATACAACATTATACACTTTCTGGACATTCATATGAATTTTTGTTTAAGGATTTTATGCAGCAAGCAATTCATTTGTCTATCACTACTCATGTCACCCCACAGAAAAGAAATGGGAGAAACGGTGTTTTGATGTTTTTTCACAATGATTAGAGGAGATGCACCAAGAGCTATCAAGGATGGTGAAGACCATAAGCTTGGGGATGTGAAGACAACCCCACTGGACCAACACACTCTCGGTTTGCACACGTCTAACTTCTGTTTTTCGATCAATGCACTTTATCGCATAAACTTGGAGCGTCATTTATTTCGGTTTGATTTTTGTTTTGTCTTGAGACCACCACTATCATTTATATATGAGAGAACTACTAGAAATTTGGGTTGAATTAAGTTGTATGCTGTTAAAAGATTGGGAAAGAGATGTTTGAGTTGATTTAAAAAGATACATATAGTTGCATGATTCATGTGCATTTAATGAGTATTAATTTGCAAGTGTTTTATCAAGAGCTATCTTTTATTCATGTTATGATGATGAATGTTACTTTACTTTCTTTAACATGGATTGGTTAGTTCTATGGACACTTTTGCATGCATTTAGATGGTCAACTTTCTCCCTCTTGTTTCCAACACCTTCAACCAAAGTTATTCCAGTGAGTCCACCATATTTACCTATTAGCTTTATGCTATTCCGAGTATGTTTATCATTTTATTTTGTATTATCTATACCTATGAATTAAAATGCTTATGTTATTGATTGTTTTGGGAAAATTTGGTTAAAGAGCTCTCACGAACTTGTTGCACACTTTACTTTTGTTGCACTTAATAAACATGACCCATTGTGATTAAAATTATGAAGTTGTGGGCTTGACAATAGTATTGGGTTGGGAATTAGCTCATATGTGCTGTCACATGGAAATATTTCAACATGCTCTTCATTATATTTAGTTCATATCATGTATTTTTGTTTATGGATGCTTATCATGGTGCCAAATAAATGCAGAAACATAGTAAGTTTAAAGAGTTTGTATAAATGGCTAGAGAGACGCCTGTGCCGCTAATTTAAGCCATGCATCATTCATGGTGGAAATTTACTTACATGCCATGGTGAACCTCCATTGATGCACCTACAATAAAAAGCTATACCAATAGTAAATAAAAAAGGTGTTGATATTGTTCATTTTGTTTGTTTGTTTGTCTTGTCATTTTGACACGGGCTTGTTCCATGTCCTGGGACAAGAGGTACCCCAGTTGACGCTATTATATTACTTACAATGACCTTAACTTGAACTTGCTTTGTGGCCCAAGTTGAGTAACACCGTGGTGTAGGTACTTGTATTCAAGGGGCATGAGACATTCAACCCATACTTTGTCAGGCACACTACTCATATTTGCTTTCACTTTAAACTTTAACCATTCAAGATGCTATGATAGGGGGTAATGAGAGCTTTTACACCAATGAATACCACATTGCAATCATTAACTTAAGTAGAAGCATTTGGAAGTTAGATGAAACTTATTCATGTTTTTACCTCTACTCATTTATATGTCTTTTCGAAAGTGTCCACCTTTTATATTCAGATTTTCAAGAATACTCTATGACCATTATAGGATGTTTTTACTTTTCATTATGCGTACATTTGGTCCATAGTACTTTCTTCTATCATCTTTGATATCCATTGATAGTATTAAATTGCAAAGTTCATGCTAGTTTTATCACCTTCATACTCGAGGACGAGTATAGGTTAAGCTTGGGGATGTTGATGCATGTAAAATGCATACATAAAATTTGCATTATATTACTTATATTTCAATCATATTTGCATCATATAAGGGTTATATCATTGTTTTATATTATTTTGGGAATATTTCATTATTTCCTTTTTCTGGAATTAACCCTGCACATGCAGAAACCCATATTTTCTATATTTTCATGTTTCAGGGACCCAAACGACATCCAAATGACCTAATAATTTACGAACATCAGTTTTTGGAAGGACCAAAGCGTGGGAGCGAAGGAAGCGAACAAACGGATGCCCGTGGGCCAAAAGAGGGTGGCCCACACAGCCAGATTCCTTGGTCGCGTGGGACCCACCAACTTGGCCCTCGAGGCTCCGTTGACGTCGATCTTTTTTCCACAGCCTCCGTATTGACCTAAAACCGACTATAAAAATAGTCCCCGACGCCCTTCGAAAAGGAGCATCGCCAAAACATAGACCTGGAGTTGTAGACTGGAGGGGGAAACACGGCGGGGCGCTGCCGGCGTGGTCTCCATCTTCTCCAACGACTTCTCCACCGTCTCCATGATGAAGAGGGAGTAGTCCACCCCTGGACTATGGGTTTGTGAAAGTAACTTATGTATCTCTCCTCTCTTTGAGCTTCACTAATTTGTACTGTATGAGCTGCTGAATATGATTACGGCATCTATGTAATATCTTTGTGGTGGATCTTTTTTATGAGTTAATATATGTTTGAGATTGCAATAGTTTTGTTTCAGTTATGAAAGTAGATGCATATTGTGTACCCCGTTCTTGTGTACTTGTTTTGATCAAGCATGTTTATGAGAGCGTGTGAGGGGTGATGTGTGCATTAGTTGGAGTAACGGGGGGTGGCTAGTGCGGTGAAAGTGAGAGAAGTTCCACGATCCACTTGGGTATGTTTACCTTACTTTGTTGCCTCACTACGGATAAAGAAAAATATTATGTTACCAGAGATGTGGATGTGACCATTGCCACTACTCCATGACTAGATCTAGCATGTTCTTATTTTAACTTCATGTCATAAAACTTAAGGCTATACTCTGTTTTATCTTAATACTAGGATAGCTCGATTTAAGACCTCTATGTTAGGACGTGATGCGCACATAATTAGTAACTTGTCATGAAATCTTTATGTTGCGATCTCATATGTCAATTCTAGTGTTCCATTATCTACCACTTCATTAAAGAGAGAGTGCATTTGTGAAACCATGAACCCGGTCCATTTTCAATCATAAGAAACACCTTTCCAACAACTGTTATCACTTTTACATTTTCTGCCATTTAAAAATCCGAAAATACAAAAACACTTTTACATCTTGCATTCATAATACAAAACCTAAAAATATCATCCATCATTATCTCCACCATCCTTGCATATTTATTTACCATCATTGCAGTTGATATTTGTATGGCAGATCTGGCATGATCCATTGAGTAGGAGACCTATGGCTGAGAAGGCACGAGTAAGATCCCCAGATGACATATCACCTCGCACACGCGCGCGGATGGTCTGGTCTTCAACTCAAACAGACTTAATGGCGATGGCATTTCCGGTTCTAGCGATGTTTGATGTGTTTCTCCTTTTCTGCCGGCAAGCTTCTTGGCGACGTTGGTGGTGTGGACGAGAGCCCATAGTGTTGACGTGTGCAGGAACCCCAATAATATGTTACTTTGTTTGTATGGGTTTCGGTCCTCAAAGTTTCCAGAGTAGTTATATATAAGAATGCGTTTGGAAGTTTCCTTCAATGGGTATTGAGCACAAGTGATAATTGTATGGAAAGTAGATTCCATTTAATTCATTTGACACTATCGGTATTTATGTGTGATTTGAACCATTATTTCTATCGGGTCATCCGTGAATGTTTTAATTATTCAGATTTCAATATTTTGGTTTATATTGAATGATTAGTGTAATATCGTATGATGTTAAAACATTATAATGTTGAGTCTGTATTGTTGTTTTATTAAGCTTATGTTGTTTAGTATAACAATTTTGGTAAATCCCTGGAAAAATGATTTTCGATACCGCGATGCTCCGGCAGAATAGATGCAACAAACTCGCATGGAAAAGTTTAAGTACGAGTTGGGCATCTGTTCTGCCACATCCAGTTTTTCGGTACGACCATACGAGTTTAGGAATGAATTATCATCTAGAAGCTCAAGATTTATTTGGACCTTTTTCCGTTAAGAATGCAAGATGCCGTCATGTTCCACTGATTCCAAAGACGACCGACGTGTACCGGTGCAAAATTTCTGGAATGCATACACGATTGCACAGCGGTGCGATTTAAATTCTCGTTTCCGAGAGACGTGGATCGCTTCCCGAAGGAATTGCCGGCGACGTGGACGAAGCACGTGGCAACGGTTCAGTTCACTGTGGGCCCCCACCGCATTTCAGCCGCTCTCCATGACCAGGTCCAGGTGGCCGTACAGGACACTCCCCAGCAAACCACGCCCACGCCCGAGAAACCTCGTAGCCAGCCATGGCGACGCCGACGCCCACTCCCACCTCACCCGCTTCCACGGCGGCGCCCGGCCGTGGCATCCTCCTCTTCCGTCGCCCGTCCGCCCTCGGACGCAGACCCGGTGGCCGACCCGCGACGGCCTTGTTTGCCCGAGCGCCGCCGGCGGCGGCGGAGCTGGTGGAGCAGTCGGTGAACACCATCCGGTTCCTGGCCGTGGACGCCGTGGAGAAGGCGCAGTCCGGCCACCCGGGGCTCCCCATGGGGTGCGCGCCCCTGGGCCACGTCCTCTTCGACGAGTTCCTCCGGTTCAACCCCGGGAACCCCGGCTGGTTCGACCGCGACCGCTTCGTGCTCTCCGCCGGCCACGGCTGCATGCTCCAGTACGCGCTGCTCCACCTTGCCGGGTACCCAGGCGTCACGGTGAGCTCCATGTTTGATCTGTAGGGTGGGTTTTATTAGGTGACGGTTTTTGTGCGGTGGATTTCAGTTTACAGTTTCAGTTTATAATTGCAAAACGAAATAACTTAGCAGGTGCATATAGATTACTAGTTTCAATCTGAAGCAGTAGGAAATTATTTCTATGAGAAGTTAACAGAACACTTATGTTTCCACAAATCGTTGTTGCCTATGTCCGACTTGCTTGAGGAAGTATATTTGTCAGAAGTCAGAACTCTGCATTTCCGTGATTTTCTGTAGGGTGGGATTAGGTGACGGTTTTTTGTGCCGTTGATTTTGACGAGCAGTTTCAGTCTACAACGAGAAATAAGCCGGACGGTAGAGATTAGTTTACAGAACGAAATAAGTTGTACAGTAGAGTTTAATTTCAACTTGTTTTTTTATGAGAATTGCACACCACGTATGTTTCCTTTAATTGGGAGCAATTTCTATTGGGTATGTTGGAAAAATGATTGGTGGTGCATTTTGTATCTATGTGAACTCTGAAGTTCGTTTCCTGTCTAAATAGCATCATATTGTTTATTTATATTAGTATTCATCTCTAGGGAATTACATATGATATAATTGCAAAGAATGAAGCAAAGTAGATCATGCGTGGTTGCAAAGTTAGCGTACTTGAAGCAGCAAATAAAACTTCAACATAGATTTCAGGTTCGTAATGACTGAACTATCATGTAAGCTAGGGAGTTGAGTGATTGCGCACGGCCTTCTTCGTGTTTCTCCTTACTATGTTATTTATATGGCCATGTTTGTTGTTACAGATCGATGATCTGAAAGCCTTCCGGCAGTGGGGAAGCAGAACTCCTGGTCATCCAGAAAATTTTGAAACACCTGGTGTTGAAGTCACTACTGGTTTGCCTCTTGATCATTTTGTGAAAATTTTAAAGCTTGTTCACCCTCTTCTACTTTTCTGTTAAAAAAAAACAATGTTTGCTGAAATAATGTTATGTAGGTCCTCTAGGGCAGGGCTTTGCAAATGCTGTTGGACTGGCGCTTGCGGAGAAACACTTGGCTGCTCGTTTCAACAAGCCTGATTTCACTATTGTGGACCATTACACGTAAACAGTCTTTACTTTCTTGGCCAAATATAATTACCAACCAGATGTGCATTGGGACAGGGGTAATACGATCTTTTTCTTATTGGTCTTAGGTATGTCATACTTGGGGATGGTTGCCAGATGGAAGGTGTTGCCAATGAGGCATCCTCCCTGGCTGGTCACTGGGGTCTTGGAAAGTTGATTGCCTTCTATGATGATAATCATATATCAATTGATGGTAGTACGGATATTGCTTTCACTGAAGATGTGCTTGCTCGATATGAGGCCCTTGGATGGCATACTATCTGGGTGAAGAATGGCAACACTGGCTACGACGACATACGTGCGGCAATAAAAGAAGCGAAGGAAGTCAAAGATAGGCCAACTCTTATCAAGGTAAGCAACCGGACAGTAATGTTTATGTTGTTTGTCAGTTCTATGCAGTTTTATTGGACAACAGTAAGTGCCTTGTATATGTAGGTGACTACTATAATTGGTTATGGCTCTCCAAACAAGGCAAGCACACATAGTGTCCATGGGAGTGCTTTAGGTACCAAAGAAGTCGAGGCAACCAGAAAAAATCTTCTCTGGTCTCATAAGCCTTTCCATGTCCCTGATGAGGTGAAAAGGTACTTTGTAGTTTATGTTAAACTCAACCTGCGGAGATTTACAGTAATCTGAAATAAGTAACTCTGTTGTCTAGAAATTCAAACACATATTTCTTTCTTTGGGAGTTCTGATAGATGTTGCATCCGTCATATAGAACATGGTTTTCATTTTCGATGTCCCTGTTTCAAATGGTACTTATATCTTGTATGGCAATGGTGTGTGTTGTGAGAAATGGCCTTGGTACGATATCATACTGTTGTTTTTGGAGAATGCCATCGCATACTCTTAGTTCTGAACCTCGTTGGAATTAGTCTGCAGCTGAGACTTAACTTATGGGGAATTAAGGCTAAACATATTTGTTCCGCATTAAAATTTGAGTAAATAAATAAATCCCTTGCAGGCATTGGGGTCACCATCTTGACGAGGGTGCTTCTCTTGAAGCCGAGTGGAATGCAAAGTTTACAGAATATGAGAAGAAATACCACCAGGAGGCTGCTGAGCTAAATAGCATAATTTCAGGCGAGCTGCCCTCTGGGTGGGAGAAGGCTCTTCCAGTAAGCTCTCGTGTGAACCTTGAAAAATTGTCTCTCTGTATAATATTATATCCAGTGTCAGAATGATATATGTCTTTTTAAGGGGGATATATCTGCGATATTGTATTAGGACTGATATATAATTCTGACTTTGTCTCCATGTTTTCTTTGCAGAAATATACTCCTGAAAGCCCTCCTGATGCAACTAGGAACATATCCCAACAGTGCTTGAATGCTCTTGCCAAAGTAATACCTGGTTTCTTGGCGGCAGTGCTGACCTTGCATCATCGAACATGACATTGCTGAAGATGTTTGGTGACTTTCAGAAGGACACTCCTGAAGAGAGAAACATCCGTTTTGGTGTTAGAGAGCATGCGATGGGGGCAATTTGCAACGCCATTGCGCTGCATAGCCCTGGCCTAATACCTTACTGTTCAACATTCTTCGTATTCACTGACTACATGAGAGCTCCTATTCGTCTTTCAGCATTATGTGGGTCAAGAGTGATCTATGTGATGACTCATGATTCCATTGGACTTGGAGAAGACGGGCCGACCCAACAGCCCATTGAGCATTTATTCAGCCTCCGAGCAATGCCAAACATTTTAATGATCCGACCGGCTGATGGTACCGAGACCTCTGCAGCTTACCGGACTGCGGTTATTAACAGGCAAAGGCCCTCTATCCTTGCACTCTCTCGGCAGAAACTCCCACAACTGGAAGGCACATCAGTCGAAGGCGTTGCTAAGGGAGGATATGTTATTTCTGATAACTCCTCGGGCAACAAACCAGAGCTCATCCTCATTGGCACTGGTTCCGAGCTTGAGATCGCTGCAAAAGCTGCAGATGAGCTGAGGAAGGAGGGGAGATGTGTACGGGTCGTCTCGCTTGTTTGCTGGGAATTGTTTGAGGAGCAGTCTAATGAATACAGGGAGTCTGTCTTCCCAAGCGAAGTTACTTCTAGGATTAGTATAGAGGCTGGTGTCACATTGGGATGGGAGAAGTATATCGGACAAAAGGGCAAGGCGATTGGCATTAACCATTTTGGTTCAAGTGCTCCTGCTGGAACAATATACAAAGAGCTCGGTCTGACGGTCGAAAATGTCATTGCAACAGCCAAGTCACTGTAAAAGGATTGTTGCATCGCCATATGAAGGTTTATTCCTGTATCCTAGCATATCTTAATAAAGCAGCTTTTTTCTCGATCTCTGCAGTATAGGCAACATAATGAGCTGTAAATTTTTAGCGAAAACGCAAAGGACCTTTGCGTTTCATCTATTATATAATTAAAACACAAGACAAATAACGGTCCAGATTAAGCAGTTAAAAGTGAATGGCTCAGATTTTAAAGAGCTATGCCTACGGATTGCAAATTCTCTCACGCACAAAAATGAGAGTCCTGCTGATTCATGGCAAGCTAACCAGGGCGGAGAATCCTTCCGATCCAAGGCAAGCTACACAAGGCGTACCCTATTTGGATCCCACGGATTTACGCAAGAGATCTTGACAGAAAAGGGAACAAAAAACCAAGGCAAGCTACACAAGGCGTACCCTATTTGGATCCCACGGATTTACGCAAGAGATCTTGACAGAAAAGGGAACAAAAAACCGTTATAATGGACGACTACTCGAGGAGACGGCATAAACAATGAATTTCTATCTTGATCGCAGGCAGCCATGGCGTTGTTGAGATTAGAGAAGATGGAGCGCGGCAGGCCCCGGTCAAACCTGCATCTTCATCACCGGCGTAGTGCAGGCATTGAGGCAAAGCCTAGAACGTGAGCTAATGATGTGGTAGAACTGCACATGATAGTACTTTGTACGCGGCCATCAACCTGATGAGATCAGAGGAGAAAGCAATAAGCTGCCAATCAGCAGATGAGATGAGAGGCGACACATACGCAATGATTTTCCATCCTGATCCGAGGTAGGACGAGATACTGTTGGAAAATTGTCCCGCAAAGGAGGTAGATGTGGCGGAGCTTGGTCTCAGTTTATCAATGTCGATGAGGACAGCCGGCCGTACGCCTGTTCAAGTTCAATCTGTGCATGCCGCCGGCGTGCATGCTGTGTCGCGTGCGTCTGCTTACTGATTTTTGATGTTTTGTCCACAGAACGCCGGCCTCATACTAGACGGCCTTGGCGGAGACGAACAACATGGACTGACGGCCTCCACTTCGACTGCTCCTACTGCGACCACGAACTTCTACTCGACGCATGCGTCAGACTGCAGGACTAGACGGCGTTGAGGTGGAGCCTCCGAAGTGGGCGTGCCTGAGGACGTGATGCGAAACTACACGCCGGCCGGTGTCACTTGGGCATGTAGGGCACTATACGGCGGCCCGCATGGCGGTGTCAGCCAGCAGAGGACGGAAGGATGAGACCCAGGGCTGCACGGTGATGTTGGTCTCAGACGAGCTCGCTGTGAAGTGCAAGGCGCAGACAACAACAGCGCTGGTGGCCCTCTCCATTGAACTACAGATCCTTGCCCCGCCATGTAATCTACTCATGTAGTAGGTACGTACAGGCAACCTAATATACTCATGCACACATATGCGCAACTATCGCTGCCTCATATCAGATTGCATACTCTGTGGTATAATTTCTTCATTTAGTTTTTTACTAGCCTCAAGAAACTGATCAAGGTTGAGCACCTGCTAGGACCCGCGCAGCGGTGGCTGCACGTTCAGTTTTGTGGCTCCAAATAAGATTAGCTAACGTCCATGAACCGGTAGTCACCGTCATTGATGTTAGCTTGAAAATACACAGTAGCTTGCACAAGTTCATGAATTGGTAGCACAACTTTTGTAAGGATGTATTCAAGATGGAGCTGGTGAAATCTCTGAATCCGTGCAAGGACCAGATGGAGAGCATAGACGTAAAATAAAGATTCCCTTTTGCTTCATAATTGTTGAGTCATTACTATCTTATTTATCTAAGAAATTTTTTTACTACAAGGTGTCATGGTGAGTCGAACGAAAATCACTTATGAAGATGTGTTGAAGCCTCGAAGGTAGAATTTTTTTTTGCCATTAAGTGCTATCAGTAGTTGAAACAATGTGGGGGCTCAAGATGAAGACTTGGACTTGATGGTAGAGCGAATCCTAGGTGAAACGTAGTAATTTATAACTGGTCTCTGGAATCTGAATTTACTGTTGTGATACAGGTTGATAAAAAGACCAAAGATAGAATTCGTATCGGTGTTTCAGCTATCTATTTGGAATTGTAGAAATAATATTGTGTTTAACAGGAAAACCAATTTTCATGTCTCACAGGTTATCAATATGGCTACATACTGGATCAAGATATGGGCTACACTGCTTCCTTCGGATCAGCAGGAGCTTATGGTTACTGGATGCGCGCGGCTCCTGTTGGTGGCACAGGAGTTTTTCTTCCGACATACGTGGCAGCATATTAGTCGACTTCGTTAGTTGATACTATGTTGTTATTTCGTTGGTTGATTCATGTCTCAACTTATGCGACATTTGAGTTGTAATAGGATGATACTTAAATAATATCAATAAATAGTTGTGTGCATCACTCGATGCGGAGTCCGGCGCTTCTCCCATTTCTAAAAAAGTAAAATAAAAACTGTTGTCATACAGCCTACATGTGTAACACAAGGTACTGATAAGTTTTGGTAAGTTAAATTTGAACCGTTCTTAGTGTACATATATCATGTTCTTTTATTTCAAAATAACCCAACTAACGATATCATTTGATTTCCTAACCATCGTATATTTTCATGGTATGCTCCAGAAAAAATCATTTACTTGCATAAAGATCAATGGCATCTACTACAGGTATTTATGCATGGATGTCAGAGAAAAGAAACATTGTTGACAATACGTTCAGACTTATGATGTCGATCAAATAGTGCAAAAAATAGGCTATGATTTACTTTCTTTCTATGATTAAAATTTGATTAATGCAGAAGACACAATAATAAGAGTTTGAGGATACACACACAAAAAAATACTTTAATAGATTAGTTCGTAAATTTATTTCGTTCATAATGTTTTTTTAAATGGGTTAAGTTATCCTTTGTATGAAAACATTTTCATATATCTTAGTTTAATTGTATCTCTCTATCATAAATTTGATTGGATGATTCTTCTAGCGATGTTATGGTTTAGATGGAAACTGATTGTTGGAGTTTGAAAGAACAACAAAAACTGTTATAGCTTTGTTGTATAAGAGAAGTTGGAAGCCTAAAACTTGGAAACCTAGACAATGAGGGTATTTTGGTGTTTATCTTAACATGTCTAGATGGTTTATCACCTAGATTATAGCGTGCAAGTAGTTGGCACATCAACAAACTGAGTATACTCCCGCCATTTTTTAAGTATAAAATGCTTTGCATATTTTGTGACCACATTGACGTCTATATGTCTGTGATTTAACAAATATATAACCTCTTAATAATTCAGACCAGAGGGAGTAGTATCCATAAAAATGATACATGAGATATCAATATAATAAACAAATTATATCAATGCTAGCCGCGCAATTGCGAGGGCCACCCAGCTAGTTTTATTGAAAAGATAGGGTGTTGCAACATCCTCCTAGGAGGTCCAGTACATGAAACTAAGATACAATCAGTGTACATCCCATGTTGTTGGCAGGATCACACGCAGCCCGTGGGCACCTGCTCTAGCCCAAAGCCTAGTTTCCTCCTTGGTGTTGTCGATGATGGTTCGGGCAGAGGGCTGGGCATTCTCGAAAACACAATTGTTGCGGTGCTTCCAGATCATCCACGGCGTCAGAAGGGTGATGGAGCTCAACCCCTTGCGCAGTTGCTTCGGCGTGTCTTGCTTTGCATGTGTCCACCATTCCAGCAGCGAGCTCTCGTTGCTTGGGGCAGGGGTGGTGAAACGAAGCCAGGCCAGGATCTCGTGCCACACCTGTCGTGCAACAGGGCACCCCAAGACCAGGTGAAGCATGGTTTCCGGTTCCTGATCACATAGGGGACAGCGAGGCGGGTGCTGAAGGCCGTGACGTGCCAATCTGTCGGCAGTCCAGCATCGGCCCTGGAAGGCAAGCCAATGGAAGAATTTGACCCGTGGAGGCGCCCAACTCTTCCAAGTCAGTTTCCAATGGGGGCAGGCGATCGAACCGTGGAAAGTAGCGCATAGCAGGATTTGGCGGAGTAGGTTCCGCTGGCCGTCAGCTTCCATATCATCTGGTCTTGCTCCTCCGTCAGGATCGTGTGCGCGATCTGTTGCCACAATTGTAGATACTGTCCAATTTCATCAAGTCCTAGCACGCCGTGGATGTCGCGCGCCCAGCTGTTGTCCTGCAGCGCCTCAGCCACTGTCCTCTTGCGTCGTCGCTTGGGGACGCATCTGTATAGCGCCGGCGCAAGCTCGCTGATGGCGCGGCCATCGATCCACCTATCGGTCCAGAACTTCGCGGTCTGGCCGTCGCCAATCACCATATGGGTGGAGGCGAAGAACAGGTTGCGCTCAGCCGTGGAGAATTGGAGGTCCAAGCCCTTCCACGCTCGGTCGGCATTGGTGCGCGAGAACCAGAGCCATCGCATCCTAAGGGCCAGCCCCTGCCGCTCCATGTCTGGGACGCCGAGGCCACCAAGAGGTTTGGGACGGCAAACGCGCCGCCAATTGACGTGGCAATGTCCTCCATTGGCGGCGGCGCGCCCAGCCCATAAGAAGCCGCGCTCGATCTTCTCAATTTGGCGCAGGGTCTTCTTAGAAGGCGCGAAGGCGAGGAGCTGATGTACTGGAATGGCGCTCAGCACGTGTTTGACTTGGGCGAGGCGCCCAGCCTTGTTCATGAGCCATGCTTTCCAAGCGGGCAATCTGGCGGCGATCTTGTCGACGAGTGGCTGCAATTCCGCAGCGGTGGGCCGGCGCAGAGTGAGGGGAATCCCCAGGTAGGTGATTGGGAGTTCCACGACAGGGCAGCCGAGGCTGGCGATGATCGGCATCGTCACGTCGGGGTCGCAGCGCAGCAAGGATGCCGTGCTCTTGGTGAAATTCACCTTGAGGCCAGATGCCTCGCCAAAGATCTGCAGGATTCCTTTAATCGCGGCGACGTCGGTCGGGGTGGGGTGGCAGAAGAGCAGCACATCATCGGCGTACAAGGAGATGGCCGGAACGTCTCGTCGCGGGTGCAGGATGCCGAGCCCGATGGCGCGTCTAATGATCTTGGCTAGAATGTCGACGGCGAGGACAAACAGCTGGGGCGAGAGGGGGTCGCCTTGGCGCAGTCCGCGCCGGTGCCAGATCGGGGGGCCAGCCTCGCCATTGATCAGCACACGCGTGCTCGCCGAGGAGAGCAGGATGGCCAACCATGCCAGGAAGCGGTCTCCGAACCCGTATTGGCGCAGCACCTCAAAGAGGTAAGGCCATGCTAGGGAGTCAAACGCGCGTGCGATGTCGAGCTTCAGCAGTACCCGAGGTGCGCCAAGCTGGTGTAGCAGCCGTGCCGATTGCCGGACCAAGATGAAGTTGTCGTGAAGGCTGCGGCCGGCGATGAAGGCGTTCTAGTTGCGGCTGACGATTGCGTCCAGCTTCGGTGCGAGCCGCAGCGAGAGGACCTTGGCGAAGAGCTTTGCAACCAAGTGGATTAGGCTTATTGGCCGGTAATCGCCTAGCTGGCTCGCGTCGGCGCGCTTAGGCAGCAGAGTTAGGAACGCTTGATTGAGGCGTGCAAAGCCACGACCTCGCATGATGTATAACTGTTGGAACACGTCGATGAAGTCTTGCTTCACCGTGCTCCAACATGCTCGCAAGAACTCCGCCGTGAATCCATCGGGGCCTGGCGCCTTGCGTGCGGGCAAACGTTTCACCGCGCACCATATCTCCTCCTCGCCGAATGGCGCATCTAGGTCGCTGAGGTCGTGCGTCTCGATCAGCAGCGGCATGTCCAGCGTGTGTTCCCTCTCGACGTCAGTGCCGAGCAGAGCGTCGAAGTGAGTGTAGGCTGCAGCAGCCATGTCTTCGGGCTCGGTGTAGACGTGGCCTTCGGCCGCGATGCCGTAGATCCTGTTCTTTTGTCGACGATAAGAGCAGAGGCGGTGGAAGTAGGAGGTGTTGGCGTCGCCTTCTCTGAGGTTAGTGACACGGGCACGCTGCCTAGCGATAGTTCGCTCCATCGAGGCCAGGCCGAGGTAGGTGAGCTTCAGCTGCTTATGAAACCATGCCTCGTGTGGCGACAGGAGACGGTCCTCTTGTGCTTTGTCGAAGCGCAATACCAGCTCTCGTGCTATAGCCATTTTGTCCCTGACGTTCCCCACGGTTCGAGCACTCCAACTCGTGAGTTTGCGCGCTGTGGCCTGGAGGCGTAGCACGAGGCGCCGAAACGGATCAGCGTCGTGGACCGAGTTCCACGCCGTGTTCACCGTGTCGTGGAAGCCGTCGAGCCGCAGCCAAAAGTCCTCAAAATGAAAGCGCCTGTGTGTGGCTGGCTGGGGGGAACAATCAAGCAGCAGTGGGCTGTGGTCCGAAACCACAGAGGCCAAGCATCGCAAATGGCAGTCCCGGTATATGTCTTCCCAGTCCGAGGTGCAGAAGACACGGTCTAGATGCACAAGGGTTGGCGGCGACTGGTTGTTCGACCATGTGTACCGGCGGCCGGCGAGGTACACCTCCTTTAGCGCCAGATCATTGAGGAGACGCCGAAACCTGCCCATCATGCGTCGATTGACGTTACTGTTGTTCTTGTCCTCATCGCGATAGATTAGATTGAAGTCGCCGCATAGCATCCAGGGGCCTGGGCAGTCAGCACGGACGTCGCGGAGCTCTTGCAAGAATTGGATTTTGTCCGCGTCGTCTTGTGGCCCGTATACCACGGTCATCCACCAGCTGCTGCCGCCGGCGGGAGTGGAGACCTTTGCCGTGATCGTGTTTGTGGAGAAGGATGGGTCCGTGATCGACACAGCGTGGCTCTTCCAGGCAATGAGAATGCCGCCGCGAGTGCCCTGGGCAGGCAAGTAGACGTAATCATCGTACTCAGAGCCACAACATGTGCCTAGTAAATCATTTGTTTTTCCAACTCAGCTTTGTAATAGATAGTCTTGTGGATGCCAATGTATTATTGCAACTCAGATAAAATTACTGTTGCATTGGAAATAAAATGTTGATAACATTATTATGAGCGAATTCTACGGAGAGAATTATTTGAGGAACTGGTGTACATATATGTATTGCTGCCAGTCTAATTGCAAGTTATTGTGGCAATGGGACTGCATCGCCATGATCTAAACTCCATTGCAATCTCCTCTTTGCGTGGAGAGAGTTGAGCTGATAAGGCCACTGAGAATTCCTCCAAAACCGCGCCTTTTGAGAGTAGAAAATATGCTAGTATCCTATCAAGGCAACTCCCACTGTACTTTGCAATGTTGATCCTTTTGAGGCTATGACTGAGGCAAGGGATGCCCATCCGCCACATGATCCTCAACGTCTCAATGTAGTCACTATCACCGTTGTCCTCGCTGTCTTCGTAGTTGTTGCCATCGTCATACTCATAATCGTCGTCCTCATCATAGTAATCGTCGTAGTCGTCGCCATTGACATAGTTCTTGCCATCTTCATTGGCATAGTTCTGGCCATAGTCATTGGCGTCACCATTGGCAACGTTCTCGCCATCGTCATTGGCGTCGCTATTGTCAGCATCTGAATCTGAATCGTCGTCGTCGGTGTTGTAGGTAGCCTTCCTCTTTGGGCGCTTGAGGCCAAGAGGAAAGAGGGACAACGCTTCCAGGTGGCTGGTGTTAACGATCAGGAGGGCGACGGACCGGACGTCATGTTCTGTGGCCATGAATCCCTTGAGGACGAGCTGCCTGAGTTCCAGTAGGCCGCGGATGACGGCGGTGAACTCGCTGCTGTAGCAAGTCATCGATGGGCGCAGGGCAAGGTGAAGGTACGTCAGCCTCTTGCAGCTATTGATGAGGTTCATGACTGGGGAAACTTCGTGTGACCCTTTGCACGTGAGGTCGTCACAGATATCGATGGTTAGCGAGGCAACCTCGTCGTAGTTGGGGACGTCGAGGAACTGTAGGTCGTCTGGGCGGAGGCCCTTGTAGTGCAGGGATCGCAGGCGCTGGGTGTGCAGCACGACGAGCTTGACGTTGTGGCAGCATATCATGGCGAAGCTCCGCAGGTGGGGGCAGCCGACGGTGATCTCCGTGGCGCCTGGGCACTCCACCAGCGTGAGGTCGGCGAGATTCGGGCAGCTCGCGACCAGCTGCTGCAGCACCGCACCCGGCGCCATGATCCGCTTGAGGCAGAGCGTCTGCAGCGACGCGGCGATGAGCGCGCCCCGGGGCAGGTCGAGCGTCCAGTTGGTGAGGCTCAGGCGGCGCAGCGTGTCGCACCGGAACAGCTGGCACGGCGTCTTGGTGTACCTGTCCCTGACGTCGGCGCCGAAGTCGGCCGAGGCCTTGTCGGACCTGCCGCAGGGGCAGAGGGTGCGTCGAGATGAGCGCCGGTACCGCAGCTCGAGGTCGATCTCCTCGGCGCCGGAGGTCGCGGCGATGACGACCCACTGGTCGAGCAGCTCGGCCTGGGGAGCGAGCGCGCGGAGCGGGAGGACGCGGATGGGCGTGCCCGCGTCCCTGGAGAGGACCGCGCTCGTGACCTGCTGGTCGAAGCAGACGGGCTTCGTGTCTGGGCCGCGGTCGCACCAGCGGCGTATCTTCCGGTCGACGAGGTTGACGACGGGGACGGTGTCTGGGAGGTAACGCCACCGGCGGGAGAGCACGGAGGCGCGCGCGGCCTCGTCGGACGCGAGGTGAGAGAGGATTCGCTCGAGCGCCTTGCCGGGGAGAGCGCTCAGGCGGTCACCACCGTGCCGCGGCGTCGCCGCCATCTTCGATCGTATGCGTGCAGTGCTCCGATGAGATGCGTTTCGTTCTTATGATCTTCGAGGTGCCGTGATTTGGATCTGAATATCGGATGGCAATATGGCATGCAATGCACGGGAGAACCGCCTCCGATCCGCACCCGTGCACCGGCTGTGATCATGTCCCGATCGCCACCCAGACTCCCTTCTTCAGCCGTTCGAAACAAATATACGATCATGGTCCTAAACGTGTTCACGGGTGTTTGAAAAAAAAACAATCTTTGGTTCAAAAAATTGTTCAAGAGTGAAGAAAAAGTACAGACCATAGTTCAAAAACTGATTTCAAAAAAATATTCATATATCAAAGTTCGGAAAAATGTTCACTGGGGTACCACGTTCACTGGTTCAAAAAGTGTTCAGGGGTTCAACAATAAGTACACACGATAGTACAAAAAATCTTCAACCGTTCAAAAACATATTCATCGGAGTTCAAGAACATGTTCACCGGAGTACGAAAATATATACCTTCATGGGTTCAAAAAGTGTTGATCGGGAGTTCGAAAAAGAAATCGCGGTTCAAAAAAGTGCATGCTACAGTTCAAAAAATATCACAGGTTAAAAAAACAGAAGCCTTTATCACATGGATGGTAATTTCAAGAATCTCCTAGATGATCAGCAAAGTGTGTTTAATTTCTATTTACCATTTAGTTAATAAGTTAAACTTCATTAAAAGCTAACCAACTGAATGGGAAATGCAACTTTCATTTTCTTTCAAAACGAATTCTCTTTTTTGTTTTAGGTAGTTTCTCGAGATAAGTTGTCTAGCGAAGACAAATACTGATAAGGGGTGGCCCGATCTTCTCAATGAGCAGTGGGTAGGTGGATGATGGTGGAAGATAACTTGCGAGAATCCGACGAACTCTTCGGCTATTCCCCTGTTGCCAATGCAACAACTTTTCAACCCAATGGATATTCGCGACGCCTCACACCGATGCAACGTAGCCGCCGACCACGAAGCGGTTTCTGCAATCTACTAATTCCCAATGGAACAACAGATCACACTCAAACTTTGGTAACGATAATCTCCAGAGCGCAACACAGTGCAGAGGTTGAATTCCTGAGCGCAACACAGAGGAACTCGAATATAGATGAATGCTTAGCAATCCAGTCTAGGGTTTAACATAAACGTGGTCTAAGGCTAAAAGCCACGACTTACAAGCCTATATAAAGGCTGCTGGACGTCCAACATAGGGTTTGAGGCGAAATCACGCAGAAACTTGAAAGGACTCTATTTGAAATCTGGCAGAAACGACCCTTGACTTGTTTGTGTCACGCCGCCTTCTCTGTCGCGAACCGGTAGGTGCCGCCGGACCCATTGGAAAGCCCTCGTAATTATCTTTCCAACAAGTGCTTATTTGCCTTATTTGGAGTCCGTATGAGGAATTGGTGGTCGTTTCAAATTCGGTACTTCTGTCTGTCCGAACCGAATCTGAATCAAACTGGAATCCGAATTGGAGATTATCTTTCCTTGTTTGCATCAACCCTTCGTTGTGTGATAGCTCCACTTCCTCCCTCGCCTCCCTCGTGTTAGCCACCTTGATGTTTGTTGATGATCTCCATTCTTGGCATGTATCTTCTTCTCCATGCACCATTCTCTTTATTAACTCAAACCTAATGATATAAGAATACAATAACTTAGGTAGTATAACATTCTTATAAATCAAAGTATAATGTCCAACAAGGAATGAATTCACCTTATAATAATCATCGGCTAGGCTTAATATTTCCTTCCAGTTCAAGCATGGATAATCATCATAACCCACCGATATATCCTCATCATCCTCCCTTTCTTCAAGAAAAGCCGTCCGCGGCTTTGGATAAGTTGAAAGTGGAAGGAACAAAAAGAACAACGTGTACGCAGAATATATGTATATAACATTGTTGATCAGTTTTGTTGGCATGACTTGTACGTCCAAAAATCATAATGCAACTCAAATTACAAGTATAGAGCACACAAGTCTCGGATGGGTACAAACCGTATCTCAGAAAGTTGCAACTAAAATTGCAGGTATAAGTGAAGTCCATATAAGCATGATCATGACGAGGAACAAATATGTGTACTGTCTTATTATTCCGTACTAAATCAAGTATCCTCACAGAAGATCGATGATCAACTTTCATGCTAGCAAGGTCAAACAAATCCAAACGATGCAAATTATCACATGTTTCATACCATGCTTCAACTGCGCTACTCTGATATTTAGAACAAACCAATGACCGAAAAGCACAAACAGTTAAATGGTTATGTTCATTATTTTCAGTATTTAAGATGCAACTTAGTTTGCAAATATAAGTGAAGCATAAATCTGTAGCACACTTAGGCAACAACTCATGGGATAAATAGAACGTATGTGCAAAATCAGATTGAAACAATCTCGACAAACATCTATTTTCCCACAGCAAAAAAGATTTCAACACATGAATATCATGGTTTAAGTCAGTAATTCTTTCACATGTAATGCATATGTGATCCACCAAATAGTTTTCATTCATGCTACAATCACCAATTAAATAAAATCTAAAACAATTGGCATAGGTGCGAGAATTTACATATGCAATTTCAGAAATCTTATTCATAGCACAATTCACGGTAATAGGTTCATCTAGCATGATATAATACAAAATATCAGTCGGTGGTATTTTAGCAAGGATTTCGTTATGTGTAATCAGTACCACATGAGCAAAATTCGAATTTGGCAAGTCCTCACATGGCTCTGAAATACGTGTGTATGGCAAAACACAAGAATCAACCAGCAAAGAATTATACTCACAAAGTGACGCGCTTGCTGGTTGTAGCTCTGAATCAGTACCTATGTCAATGGCAATCTCCACAGATGTAGTAGGTACTGAAATAGCTTCCTCAAGTGGTGTTGCAGGTTGAAGACTTGACGGCTCCCTTTCTTCAAAAGCAACCTGCATATCACAAGAAACAACACTAGAAGTAGATATAGTTACATTAGCAGAAATATCCTCACATGTCCTATCATCTACTACACTCATGTTGTCTTTTTCTCTCATACTCTCGAAGTGGATGCACTCAACCTCACGTTTAGTTGAGTCACACAACTCACTTTTTATAACACTCTCACTCAATTTGGCTATGTGGCTCTCATTCTCCCATGGGATTTGATGCACAATGTGGTCAAGATGACATACAATGGAAATGTCACCGTCCATGATGACCTTGTATTTAGCAGACAAGCTGAATTCCTTTCTCCTCTCCGTACGAAGAAGATGATATTCATGAAAATCATTTGCTGAAGTACGCAGCAGTCCACCCCGCCTCTTGTTCCATATGAACGAGATATTTTTGACCTCAGGGCGAGCTTTAACTTGAAACCTCTTGCACCATGGATCGCCCAAAAGAACGTGACAAGAATCAAGTGGCACTGGGGATACATCACAGAACACCACCTCGGTATGATCGCCGAAGGTAAAAGGAACTTCAGTAGTGTGGAAATCAGCAATGTGCCATATGATGAGCGTAAAAGGTATGGCTTCGAACGGGCACATTTATGTAGCTGCAATTTCTCGACAACCTCAATGCTGACCAGATTTAGATTAGAGGATCCGTCAACGGTGGCGGCAGCACATCGCTCACCAATTTTCACGCAATGGTGGAATAGGCCATCACCATCAAAAGTAACACGTTCTTCCTCCCAAAAAGCATCACTACAATATTTATGGCGGAGGAAGTGATAACGGTGTGTCTCCAAAGTATTTGTAGCCTTGTCTGCCATGATTAGTAAACAACACGAATATGTATATGTGTGGAAAGCTCTCAACTCACTCAAAAACCGAAAGAAATTGTGTATCTTACCGCTCCAAAGTGAATAGCAAAAGCGTACCTCTCGTAGTGGCAGAACTTGCACGGATGGGGTGAAGCGAATATTATGGGTCTCAAAGTGTCACACAACAAAAGCAGAGTATTTTAGTGGAGCTTGGTAGGGATACCTAACTACATCAATTTACAAATCCTAGTGCTGATTGTATGACACACTTGGAAACACACATGGTGGAGATAAACGGGGCAAAGCAACTATGAACAAGAATGTCACAATGCACTAGAAAGACACTAGCAAGTAGCTCAAATTAACAGGCACACGATTGCTCAAGTACTAGTGGTGTCACAACTTGATCACAACAATTTTTCACTTTATCCTCTTTTCTCTTTTCCCTTGTTTTCTTTTTTTTAATTTTGAATTTTCTATGGCCAGCAACTTAAAATATACAAAGACACACGACAACAAGCAGCCTGTGAGCGAAAAATGTTAGCTAGTCTTATATGGGTAAGCTCCTAACACGGGCTGTAGAAAGGCTGTGTCTATGTTTTTCAAAGAAGTTGAACTCACTTTACCTTACTAGACACTTTTGGAAATTCTGATGGTTTGGCTGGACAGGACGTTTGCTCACGACGATTTTGAGTGGTCAAACGTCGAAAACGGAGTTCATATACAAAATTTATGCCCTTTCAAAGTTTACGGTCGGAAACTGTCTCCGGTACGGACTCACGGCAGGAAAAACTGACGAAAACTGTGTCGCGCGTAGGCGAAAACAGGACGAAACTCGACGAAACACTGAAGTCGTAACCGCGGCAGAAAAACTGACGAAACTGTGCCACGGCCGAAAAACAGCAACGACTCGGAAACAACCCTAGACTTCTACGACGCGTACATGAACAAGCTACGCAAAGGAAAGCGACCAGCAACTAAAACTTGTAAACCGATACAATCTAGGGCTAAGGCAAAAACTAAACCTAATATTTTTGGCTTTTTCTGGATAGGACGAAAAACAGTAAATCTACGGGGATGGATTTGTGGATGCTCACCGAGTAAACGCTGGAACTCTGATACCAAGATGATAAGGGGTGGCCCGATCTTCTCAATGAGCAGTGGGTAGGTGGATGATGGTGGAAGATAATTTGTGAGAATCCGACGAACTCTCCGGCTGTTCCCCTGTTGCCAATGCAACAGCTCTTCAACCCAATGGATATTCGCGACGCCTCACACCGATGCAACGTAGCCGTCGACCACGAAGCGGTTTCTGCAATCTACTAATTCCCAATGGAACAACAGATCACACTCAAACTTTGGTAACGATAATCTCCAGAGCGCAACACAATGGAGAGCACTAGTACAGAACGACACATCGGATACCCCTCTATGGCAACGGCAAGAGTTAGGCGACGGAAGAATGAGCTCCGCGCGCTTCCGTGAGTGCGCGCGCGCTAGTCGGTCGATGGGCCGACACAATGGTAACGGAGGGCGAAAAGATCTCCGTTGCTCATATCTGGGCAACGGAGGAAAAATACCTCCATTGCCGATATGACCACATCATAAACGGAGATCGGTCTATCTCCGTTTCCCATGTGAAGGCCCATTAAGCGGTGCCGGTATTAATATCTTCCACTCCAGTGTGTCTCACTCTCACTCTCACAGTCTCACTCTCTCCCCAGTTCCTAACCATAGCCGCACACGCTATCCTCCTACTTCACCCATCGATGGCGAACCCCTCCGGCACCGACGGAAGTCAGGATGGAGCATCTTCCTCCTCCCACCCTCTGAGGCGCAGCCCGGATGTCCCCTACAACTGGGGCGAGATCACCGGCGACTGCGGTCGCCAGTTCATTCGGAGCCGTCAAATCCCATCCGCATCCACGGCGGCGGCAGCCACCGACGCCCGGATCTCGTCCTCCTCGGACGAGGATCTGGAGGTCGGTCTCCTCCTCTCTCGCTCCGCCTTTGAGCGCGAGCACGCCGACGTTGTCATTCGGGCATCTGCGATACAGAGAGCTATCCGCATCTCCGGCGCCGAGCACGCGATAGAAGCCGCCGAGGAGGCGTTGTTCCAGACGCAGCTCTGGGCGGCCATACACCGCTCTCTTCTCCCTGGCCAGGGCCCTGGGCCAGATGCGGCGGCGGCAGCGGTGGCGGCGGCGGAGGAGGAGGTGGAGGAGGACGCTCCGGTGTTCGAGCAGGATGAGGTCTCCTCTGACGTCTCCTCTGGCATTTGCTCCGGCGCCGACGCCTGGGACGCAATCCGCGACGGAAAGCGACCCCGCCTCGCCTAAGGTAAATGACCGCTCTTTTTACTATGTATTTGCTCTGTTAGAGTATTTATTTAGCTTGGTTTGAGCTGTTTTGTAGCTCTGTTTAGCTATGTATTTGCTCTGTTAGCTATTTAATTATTTAGATCGGTTTGCTCTCTTAGTTAGCTCTGTTCAGCTATGTATTTGCTCTGTTAGAGTATTTATTTAGCTTGGTTTGCTCTGTTTTGTAGCTCTGTTTAGCTATGTATTTGCTCTGTTAGCTACTTAATTATTTAGATTGGTTTGCTCTGTTAGTTAGCTCTGTTCAGCTATGTATTTGCTCTGTTAGAGTATTTATTTAGCTTGTTTTGCTCTGTTTTGTAGCTCTGTTTAGCTACTTAATTATTTAGATCGGTTTGCTCTGTTAGTTAGCTATGTTCAGCTATGTATTTCCTATGTTACTTATTTAGTTCCGTTTGCTCTGTTAGCTGCTTATCCCACTACATTTTGCTTTGTTTACTGCTTATTGTTTCTGTTTATTAGCTTTGTTTGCTGTTTTTAACAAAGAATATTCGTTGTGTCAAGGGCTTGGTGGATGCTTGGTGACGATACTGCTGCCGTGAAGACCTAGGAGCGGGGCTCCATACACGGTGCCGTCACCAGGAGCAGTACATTTTGCGCAGCAGGATGAATACAGTAGATATTCATCTGGCGGCCGTGAAGACATAGGAGCATAGCTCCAGCCACGCGCACTGATGAACTTTTGTATAGCAGGGCGTACATGAATACGGTGACGACCGGGCGGCCGTCTAGTCGCATGGAGCAGGGCTCCATCGACGGCACAGCCCGTCACCGTGTTTTTTTGTTTTCCTGTAATCCTTATCAGAAACGATGATTAGCAAAACTCCATGTCTAATGTTAAAGATATCAGAAACGGTTTATCACCTCCGTTGCCATTGAGCTCTTCACATCAGTGACAGGGTCGGGGACACGGACCCTTTCTCCGTTGCCGATGAGGTTTTTGGCCCGTTTCCAATGTGTCGTTCTGTACTAGTGGAGGTTGAATTCCGGAGCGCAACGCAGAGGAACTCGAATATAGATGAATGCTTAGCAATCCAATCTAGGGTTTAAAATAAACGTGGTCTAAGGCTAAAAGCCACGACTTACAAGCATATATAAAGGCTGCTGGACGTCCAACATAGGGTTTGAGGCGAAATCAATCTTATCTCTAAGTTTCCTAACTTGAAAGGACTCTATTTGAAATCTGGCAGAAACGACCCTTGACTTATTTGTGTCACGCTTCTCTGTCACGAACCAGTAGGTGTCGCCGGACCCATTGGAAAGCCCTCGTAATTATCTTTCCAACAAGTGCTTATTTGCCTTATTTGGAGTCCGTATGAGGAATTTGTGGTCGTTTCAAATTCGGTACTTATGTCTGTCCGAACCGAATCTGAATCAAACTGGAATCCGAATTGGAGATGATCTTTCCTTGTTTGCATCAACCCTTCGTTGTGTGATAGCTCCACTTCCTCCCTCGCCTCCCTCGTGTTAGCCACCTTGATGTTTGTCGATGATCTCCATTCTTGGCATGTATCTTCTTCTCCATGCACCATTCTCTTTATTAACTCAAACCTAATGATATAAGAATACAATAACTTAGGTAGTATAACATTCTTACAAATCAAAGTATAATGTCCAACTAGGAATGAGTTCACCTTATAATAATCATCGGTTAGGCTTAATATTTCCTTCCAGTTCAAGCATGGATAATCATCATAACCCACCGATATATCCTCATCGTCACCTTATAATAATCATCGGTTAGGCTTAATATTTCCTTCCAGTTCAAGCATGGATAATCATCATAACCCACCGATATATCCTCATCAAATACAGTAATTTTTTTTGCATAGAAGGCAACCAAACAAATCGGCGTGGTGTGTTTATAGAAAACGTGTTTAGTTTGTTATAAGCCGTGAGGGGTATTTTTATCGCACATGGGTGGCAGCGTGATCTCCGTATTGGTCCCCAGTTCCATCGGTGACATACGAGTTCTTCTATGTATTTTGGATTTTACGTTTCTTGGCGAATTTTTTTTGTTTGTGACTGTGTACAACCATTTTATGCAAAGGCCGGGTGCAGTGGCGGAACTAGGGGACCAGTAGGGGCCTTGGCCCCCCTATGCCGTTGAATAGTATGAATAAATTTGTACTTAATCCTCGTTTAGACATAATTCTTGCACAAAATTAGCTTTGTTTGCTTAATTAAAATTTGCCATGTTTGCCCCCTTCAACCTTGAATCCTGCTTCCGCCCTTGGCCGGGTGTAAGACGCTGTTTTCCCAGAATGGCTAAATGCTGCGTGTTTAGTTGGCGATCCTCTTGGATCCGTTGTGAAGCAAATCATCTGTCTTTGCTTTGCCAACGATGACCAGGATCCAGTTCAAAAATAAATAAATACGATGACCAGGCTCTTTCGGCGTCACAATACTAGGTCTTGCAGGCCCAGGAGTCCAGGACCGACCATAATATGTAAGAAAAAAGTCCAAAATAAACCCTGAACTTGTAGGCGTTAGCTAAACTAAACCTCCAACTTACGATCCCTGAAATCGGTACCCTGAACTTCCGAACCCCGGACTATTTTGAACCCTGGGGTCATTTGATTTAGAATTTCGCTGGCGTGGCATGTCAAAACCAGGATGTTGACTTGGGCTGTCATATTTTGTAAATCTTCCTTCCAGTTCGTGGCCATGGTCACCGCGTCGCCTCTCCATTCATCTAGACCGCGAGGGCCGACGAGCATGCTGCCAACTGCTTCACGATCGAGTGATTCACATCGGGATGGCTTGGGCAGCAGCCCTGCGTCGACAGAGGGGGGTGAAATTGTTCAATTAGAGCGAGCCAAGAATTCAGAATTTGCTGTGATGGTGAAGGCTTGGCGGACGGCGCTTCACTGCCGACACCAGCACCTTCACAGACTGGTCGCGTCCTCCGCCGCGGCTGCTGCCGCCGCCGTGCAACAACCTCTCGCAGCGCAGCGGTGCCACCGCCGCCTCCGATGCTCGCTGGCCGCCAGACTCCGGAGCCGCGTCGTCACACCACCAGGCCATGTTGAACTACGGGATGGCCGTAGTGACGTTCGGATGGACATCGTCGTGCCCACGGCGAGGACGCGGAGCGACGCCATGAGGAGCGCGCCGTCATGCCGGCCATGGAGTTCGCCAAGCTGTACATCACCGGCAACATGGATGGGTGTCGCGCCTTTGCCTTATTCTCCAGATCCAGCATGCGCAAGGCGCCGCCACTAGACAGCTCCCTGGAAGAGTGAACCGTGGATTTATGCCGCTGCTAGAGGAAGAGGAAGGAGAGCACCGAATCAAGCTAGCTTCCGATTGATACCAAATCACTTTGCATGGTAGTTGCGTACTTGCCGGCAACCGCTTCTGACGCCGTATGCGGCGGCCGGCGGCCGACTTACCGTTCGCTGTGGTGGTCGTCTTTGGGCGTAGACTGGGGAATTTTTCATAGCTAAAAAAGATGATGAATATGACAGGTAGACACACATTGTTAGTGAGACTTAACAGTCATCCTGATCGGGATTGTTGATTCCCGGTGTGCCAAATAGATCCAAGGTTTAAAATAGACTGGGATTCGGGAGTTCAAGGTGCCAATTTCAGGGATTGTAAGTTGGAGGTTTGATTTAGCTAACGCCTACAACTTCAGGGTTTGTTTTGTACTTTTTCCAATATGTAATGACAAGTTGTTTCTATCGGACGAGATTTTTTTTTGGATTGGATGATCACGGCTCCGTCCGTACATTGATAGCTTGCTCGCTGTGCTCGATGTGATCTGATCGGCAAACAAACCAGGTGAGATCGGATCACAGTCACCAAGCCGGCCGTGATGGCTGCTCCCAAGACCTACTCGCGCATGCTGCCGCCGCGCGGTGAAGGCCGCAAAGACCGCCTGAGCGACCTCCCGGACGGCGTCCTCGGCACCATCCTCTCCTTCCTTCCAGTAAAAGAGGCCGCCCGCGCCGCCACGCTCGCCAAGAACTGGCGCCACACGTTCGCCGGCGTCGACACCATATCCTTCGTGCAGCGCCAGGCCTACAACAACGACGACTACACCTTCATCAAACGTGCCCCAGAGCGGCGGAGCCATAACGGCGACTTCATCGACGAGGTCAACGCTGCGCTCCTCTGCCGCCGCCGCTGCGGCAGCCACCAGCCGCCGCGCGCCTTCCGCGTCAATTTCGGCTGCTACGACTCTTGGGACGGGGTCATGCTCAACAGGTGGCTCTACTACGTGCTGAACCGGAGCATGCAGGAGCTCCACCTCGACCTGCGCCTCGAGCACGATGAAACCGGCGAGCACTACGTTAACGAGCCCGTTTACAAGGACGACGACAATGACGACGATTGTCGTGCCTACGGTGGAGCGCAGTCTTATGAGGTTCCACGAAGACTCTTCTCCTGCGTCGCCATCCGGACGCTCTGCCTCGGCGCCTGCTCCCTCGAACCACCAGAGCTCATCCACCTTCCATTGCTCGAGACGTTGGTCCTAAGTAACATCAGGAACTCCGGGAGCGACGATGACACCCCACGTTGTAACAACATCCAACGCCTCATCTCTAGTTGCCCACGCCTCATCGACCTCACGCTCGAGAGATGCGGCGAAAGAAGATAAGTGTTTCACAACCCCTGCTCCCGACTATAGCTACACCATCACCATCCTCGACAAGCACCTTCGTAGATTCGCGCTACGGTGCTGCCACAACCTGGCCAGGATTAGTGTCGACGCGTCGGAGCTGAGGGCGATCGACTACAGGGGTGCCGTCCCTTCCCACTCGCTTCTGACCCTGCACGGCGCACACTAGATATCTTCATGCTCCATCGGTTTCTTCGGCAAGAAGGTTTACAAGGGGGAGCTGCCCCGGTTCAGAAAGCTCCTCGAGCAGTTCACTTGCACGACACATATCCATCTTGATTCTACTCATCTCGGTTCAGGCATCGAGAGCGAGTTCCTCACCCGATTACCCTCATTCCCGAGACTTGTGAGGCTTGAGCTTACTGGATACCCTCAAAGGAGCGGCGTTGAGGCAATGGCTAGGTTACTCGAGCAGGCTCCGAGCGTTGAGATTTTGACGTTGTTTCTGAAGCCAAGCTACGATGAGAACCTCCACGGCGTGCATGTGCACTTGCATGAACTCAGCGATGAATTCACCGTTCCTGATATTTGCGGGAATCGAGTGAGAGAGATCAACATGGTGCACTACATGGGCACCGAGACACATAGATATGTTGCCAAGCTGCTGCTTCAGAATGCGAAGGCCCTTGAACAAGTGCGTGTAGTCTCTCCGAGGAATCCACATGAGTTGCAGTCGAACTTAGAGAAAGAGATCAAAAGATGGGTGGTGAATGGATCAGCAAAAACGATTTTCATTTAAGGCGGGGTGCCAAGGCCTTATCATTCTAGGATGACGGAGAATCAAACAACTTTAATCTGTCTTTTCAAATGCTCTTTCATTTTTAATCGAGCTACATTTTACAAATGAGATTTTTTTGTCGACTTGGAAATAATGGTTATTCGTCAGTTAAAGTTTATATTACTCTGATTAATATGTTCTTATTATTTCTTCTACCCAACATAAAGATATATTTTTGGGGACTGGACAATCTAGATAAAATGCTAACCAAATAGTCTGACATGCATTGGAAATTCCCTTCCTGGTCGTTCCCGCACCCCTCATCACTAACAAATAGTCTGACATGCATGGGAAATTCCTTTCTGGTCATCCCGCACCCCTCATCACACAACTAATGGATATCTTCATATTATCAATGTCTGCATTATTAACCAAAGATAGAAGCATGATTGTTATGAAATGTGTGTTAGGTTGACAGATTTTGCACATTGGTAGAACCTTGAGATCGTATGTCTTCGTGCGTATAAAACTACCCACTACTAGAAAATTGCTCGCCGCCGAGTGGTCTCGGCTTCGCCGAGCGCACAATGTCGGGGCCACTCGGCGAAGACGGCCAACGCCGGCACAGCTCGCAGGACACTCGGCGACGCCGCGCTATCTCGGCAAAACATACTTTCGCCGGGACACGGGCGAAACAGCACTCGGCGAACCTAGAACCATCGGCAACGACCACAGATAGCTCTCGGCGAAGAGCAGGTCTCGGCGAACAGGACGACCACGTGGCGCCTGTCCTTGGGTCCCACCTTGCGCGGGCGAAGCGTGCATTTCGCCGAGTATCCTACCGGCGAAGAGGTGACTGCAAAAAAACATTTTGGGCGCTGCTTTCCTTCGCCGAGTGTCATACCCGGCGAAGAACTGGAGGGAAAAAAATTCTTTCGCGGGCAAAAAGATTCCTCTTTGCCGAGTTTGTCGGTGGAGGACACTCGGCGAAGGCATGGGCGGGAACGAATATTTCAATCCGCGCCAAAACTTCGCCGGGTTGGCTCCTTCGCCGGGATCCGTCGTCGGCAAACTGTGTGGGCGGGAACGAAATTTTCATTCCGCGCCAGTTCTTCGCCGGGCATCTGTGTTCGCCGGGATCTTGTCTCGGCCAACCTGGTGGGCGGGAACGAATATTTCATTCCGCGCCAATTATTCGCCGGGTGTCTATTTTCGCCGGGTGTGACCGGCTCCACAAACCCCACTTATCCACCTCGAAGGTTATGCTCTTCTATGCGGAAACCCCCGTTTCGGGTGCGACAGAGGGAACCATGTCATAAGATGAGCCCAAATCATGTTATTTATGTTCACATGGCCCACCCAAACACAACCAAGTATAAAAGGCCTTGGAGCTACCCCCTTTCGGCGCCGGTCGAAGGGGTAGACGACACTGTCGAGTTCTGGTCTACTTTGGGGGGGTTTCGACGGAACCGGGGGCTTCGGGGTGTCGGAACCTCACCAAAACAGAGGTGGTGCCCTAACATTTGCATTAGGTTGTGGTGGTAGGTTGATATAGACATATCGAGACTCCGAGGTGTGACCGGCTCCACAAACCCCACTTATCCACCTCGAAGGTTATGCTCTTCTATGCGGAAACCCCCGTTTCGGGTGCGACGGAGGGAACCATGTCATAAGATGAGCCCAAATCATGTTATTCATGTTCACATGGCCCACCCAAACACAACCAAGTATAAAAGGCCTTGGAGCTACCCCCTTTCGGCGCCCGTCGAAGGGGTAGACGACACTGTCGAGTTCTGGTCTACTTTGGGGGGGTTTCGACGGAACCGGGGGCTTCGGGGTGTCGGAACCTCACCAAAACAGAGGTGGTGCCCTAACATTTGCATTAGGTTGTTAGTTTTGTAGTACACGTTATAAAATTTAATTATAAAAGAAATAACAGGGAAAAATATAATTTTAAAAAGGTCTTCGCTGAGATCTCTGCTCGGCGAACAGGCCTACCCGGCGAAGTTTTGGTATTCGCCGAGTAAAGTACCCGGCGCATCCTATACTCGGCGAATATTTGGCGGGGACTAAAGGAAAATTTCGGCCGATCGGGCCAAAAAATCCCCAACACCCCCCGCGCCTGCTTCTTCTCCACGAACCCGCCCCCGCCGCCGCCAACCGCCGCCCACCGCCACCACTCCCACCCCCGCCGCCTGCTCCGTCTCTGCTGCCGCCGCCACCTCTCCCCGACCGCCGCCACCCCCCACCGCAAGAAATCGCAGGCCGCCGCCACGCCCCCGTCCCCACGCCCGCAAACCCTAGGCGCCACCGCGGCCGGAGCAATGGGGGGAGGGTCGGGCTAGCTGCGTGGCCGGCCTCCACCGTGGCAAACCCTAGGTTCCCCGTCGCCACCACCCCCGGCTGCTCTTCACCCCGCTGCCTCCTTCAGCCCGCTGCCGCAGCCGGCTGCTGCTCTTCCCCAACACCGACGGCGGCTGCTGCTCTTCCCCAACACCGCAGCCGGTGAGTACGCCCTCGTGCTTTTGCTCATCTACGCCTCGCTGCTTTTTCTTGAAGTTCGATCAGTGGCGGAGCTTCAAAAAAAGTTTGGGGGGGCGAAACAAAAAAATCACTGGAACAATAAACTTGAGACAAATTTATACTGATATTGGCCATATTGGCTGCAAAATATATACATGTATGATGCAATCCATGTATACATATATCATTATATTCAACTACTTCCTATAGAACTAACTGTACCAAAATTAAAAAAAAAAGAACTAACTGTACCAAAATATATTACTTGATCACACCGATAAGCCTAGATTTTTTTTTCTTCTTGAATCGTTGTACCAAAATATACTACTAAACCATGGAGGCGCTACCACTGATAATCCTCTTATAGCAATTCAATCAACTACTCAACAGCAAAATTGAACAAATCTGCAACTCAACCAACAAAAAATCCCCATTAGGAATTTGGAACTGAGCTGAGGTGAATCAGGTATTCAGGTTGTGCTCGTATAGGAACAAGAAAATATCCTAGGCTTTCTAGCTATATACCATTTACCAAGAATCAAAGTAGTAAAGAAGAGGTCTAGCTGGATGTATCGACTGGTGGAGCCGCTGAGTCGCTGCTGCTCAGCTGCTGGCCGCCGGCCGCCAGGTCAGGGATGATAAATAGCTAGCTGAGTGCTGACACAATCTCGATTTTTTGTCTATAATTCAGAAGTGTGCTCTGCTTACTCTCTATCCCCAAGCTGAACTGAACCCATGGGAGGGCGTACTCACCGGCGTGCGGCGGGAAACCCATATCAAGAGATTGTTTGATGTCCTTTTTTATTCATATAGTGAACCTGCCCGTTTATTTGTGTGCAGGGTATGCAGCGGGGTTTTCTTTAATTGAGTTTTGGCAATTTCTTCTTACGAGTTTTTTTAATTGAGTTCTTGTACTAATCAACTCATTCTTTGTGATGACAGGTGATTGAGACATGGCAGGGGGGAAGCCGAACCACAAGGAGAAGCAGCTCGCGGCGAGGAGATCTATTTCCAAGGAGAATGCCAAGAAGAAAAAGGTGGGGCGCAAGGAGAAGCGAGCAAAGCTTGGCACAGTGTCTAACCTATACGCGCAGGATGCTCAAGGGACTAGTGTGGTCATTGGAAGGAAGCGTGACCGGCACGCTACGGTGGAGACTTCTGCATGGCGTGGTAGACAGGTGGTCGGCGCTAAGGCGCCCCGGGGTAGGCCTACTGCTCGTTTGAGTAGTCCTTTGCCCCCGGTTTCGTCTTCCTCTGAGGAGGAGGAGCAGCAGGCCGAGGACCCCTTGCAGGAGGATGCCGTGCCTAGTGACGATGACTACGAGGACCGGGGGGGTGATGAGGGGAGTGAGGAGGAGGCGGAGGAGCGGCGTGAGGAGAGTGAGGAGAGTGAGGAGGAGGAGGATGCCGTGGCGGATGAGGATCTCTTGACAGCTCATCCACTTGAGGAGCTCGGCTTACCGCGCGAGGGTAAGGTGTACCAGCGAGGGCCTTCGGGCTTTCCAGATCGCAAGTCACATGGAGTCCTTGATGTCACCTCGGATGCGTAAGTGGTGGTTTAAAATGTTGTTACCTTCTACTTTAGTTACCTTTCCGTCACAAGCATCTAACTTATGTTTTTGGTATGTGCAGGACATTCACGTGGGTGGGCCCAAAGTGGGACCGCTTACCTTCAGGTGTCCTTGGCCTTCTTATCAAGAAGCTTTACCCTGGCATGGTCGACTACAAGAAGGATGGAATCCCCACAGGTGAAAGGGGGCCTGCTAGGTCTTGGGCCCACTTCACGATGGTTGAGGACAGCGTCCACGGCCACGTCGGCTTCCGGCTGCTCGCCGAGTTCTGGGTTAGTAGTTTCTATAACTTTAGTACTAAAAAATACCAACAGTTTGGATTTCCTCGTGGTAACCCCTTTATCCTATGCTCACTATTTGTTAGGACTTCTTCACTCTCGTTGATGGTGAAGGTAAAGAAGAAGCGGCTCAAAAGGCGCTGATTAAGATGGCGAAGAAGCTCATCCCCGACCAGATTTATGAGGCCCGTATCTCCGCTGTTCAACAGTTATATGCAGAATATATGCACAGGACAGTCACCAAGGAGGAAGCTCGCCCCGTACACATGTCGACAGCCCAGTACATGAAGGTAACCACATTTATTTTCATACTATTCTCCACAGGACTGATGAAAAGTTCAACTCATATGGATATGTCTTTTGTTAAATAGGTGATTCCGGCATGGCTAGCCGCCCATAAGCCTTGCTACATGAAGCTTGTACAGAGGTGGGTGTCAGATGGGTTCCTGGCGCAAAACAAGCTGGCACGGTCGCGGCGGAATATGGTAGGCCGCGGAGTCCACCGTCAAGGCCCCCTCACACTCGACGGCCTCGTGGCACACAAGGTAAGAAGTCATGTTTTCCCTTTCCATTCAAGTTTTTATTTCTGCCCCATAATATTTTGATAACCTCTTTTGACCTCACTTGCATGCTTCTTTTTGGTGTCAATTACTTGTAGGAGTTAAAGGAGGGAGTGAAAATGATGAAGATGCAAGTGTTCGTTGAGACCCGGAGGCCAAAGAAGGTGGATCCGAACAAACCCGCGGACAAGCAGTGGATGACCAACACCGCGGAGAAACAACATGACAACTACTGCAAGAAGTTCAAGGAGGTACACGGTGAGGACAAAAATCCTTTGACAGAGCCTTTCGACCCCCATGTTGCTATGCTCGCGGGACAAGGCAAGCTGAATGGCCGGCCTTATATTGGCGGTGCTTCCTTCAATTCATCGGGCCTCCCAACACTCGCCGAGATTCGTGCTAGGCGTATGAGCTCAGCCCCCGAGATCGAGCGCCGCCCAAGAGTCGGACTTGATAAGATTGCTGCAATGGAGGTACTTGTTATTTTTCAACCATCTTTTCCACTATTGTACATGTTTGCATCGCCATGACCGCATCTCTTTCATGTTGCAATCCTCTAGGCTGAAGTTGAAAAAAATAGGAAGGAGGCGGCGGAGGCTACAGCGAGGGCGCAGGCTGTAGAGGAGAACAACAGGCAAATGCATGCACACATGGCCCACCAACAAGCATGCCTCCAGGCCCTTATGGCGGTAAGTGCTTCAACTTTTTCTTTCAACTAAAGCATGTGCTTCAACTTTGCAAACTAACACTCCTCTTCGGTTTGCAGACGATGCCCGCGTCGGCGCTTCCTTCTTTACCTCCTGTACCTCCACTAGTTGCCCCCGTCCTCCTCTTGGTAAGTGCTCTTGCGACTAGGTAGGAAAACATTTATCACATGTTTGCTTACTCGTCTAATGTGATTCATAGGAGCAGCGGTCGGCTGGATCCCACACTCCTTCGGATGCTCAAGACAATGGAGGGAATGGTGGAGGCGGAGCTGCAAGTCCAACAGCCTCCAACAACCCCGAGCAACTCTAGGTAATTAAGCTCAAGTCCCAAATACAAATGTACCTACATTTGAACACTCATGTCTTGAAACTAATGCTCACAGATTTCAAACTTGTAGGATTGCATCCACGAGGCCTTCGCTGAACTTAAGGGCTAGATGCTTGTCTTCAACTTGTTGGCTTGTGGATGATGTGTGAACAACTTGTTGGCTGGATATATTTTGAACCTGTCTTGTATGCTTTAGAACTTGTGGACTCTTTTGTGTACTTTTCGACAATGTGTGATCTATTTTGCTATATGTATCTCATTTTAATGTTCTGGGTGTGCTGGGAGTGATCTGGGATATATTTCCTATATATATATGCATTCTGTTTTTGCAAATGCAGGGATTCGAAAAAAACAGAAAAAATCTGGACCAAATTGTCACTTCGCCGAGAACGGCACTCGGCGAATCTTGATTCGCCGGGAACGGCACTCGGCGAAGGCACCACCCAGGTGCCACTTTGGTCACCTGGGAGCGCCCTTCACCGAGATGGACATGTTCGCCGAGAGGGATGCTCGGCGAAAATGCACCATGTGGCCACCTGGGACGCACGTCGCCGAGAGGAGATGCACTCGGCGAATCGACCACTCGGCGAAGAACACGCACGGCGACGAGGTTTGGCAGGCACTCGGCGAAGCGTGCTCCCGGCGACCTCGCGTGCACGGCACTCGGCGAAACGGCAACACGGCGACGTTGGGCACAAGGCACCCAGCGAAATGTTGCTCGGCGAATACGTTCGCCGGCATCCGCTTGGGGCACACGTGGCGCCTTCTCGTCTTTCCATCTTCGCCGAGTGTCGTCGCGTACGTACCCAGCGAAGTTCTGACGCCCATCTGACACGGGACGATGGCGATGTGCTTTTCTCCGCCGGGTGTCGGACAAATACACTCGGCGAAGAGGTCGCCGAGCATCCTCGATAAAAAGCACCCGGCGAAGGGGAGTCGCCGAGGCGATGTCCGCCGAGATGGCGCCGCCGAGAGCCGCTCTCGGTGAAGGCGTCGCCGAGGCCAATGTCGCCTGTCGCCGGGTGTTTTCCCCACCCGGCGAATGGCGTTTTTGTAGTAGTGACCGCACTAGTAAAGAACGACAGTAAAGATACCCCCGTCAAACGCTGGTGGCACATTGGACACGCCGGACAATAAGTCGCGTGTGATAGGATATGTGTAGTCTCTCGGAGGAATCCACATGTGTTGCAGCCAAACCTGGAGAAGAGATCAAATGATGGGTGGTGAATGGATCAGTAAAAACGATTTTCATTTAAGGCAGGGTGCCAAGTTTCTATCATTCTAGGATGGCGGAGAATTAAGCCATCTTTTAAAATGCTATTCATTTGTAATCGGACTACATTTTACGAGTGAGTATTTTTTTAGTCGACATGGAAATAGTTGTTATTTCTCAGATAAAGTTTATATTAATCTGATTAGTATGTCCTCATTCTTTGTTCGTAGCAAAATAAAGACATTTTTTTGGGCTTGGACAATCTGGATAAAATAATATAAAAAGTCTGGCATAGGAAAATCCCTCCCTGGTCCTGCCACACGTCTCATCACAGTGTACACAACAGAACCAATGGAGATTTTTTGACTGAACGCAGCGAGCCCTGCTTCATTTTATATAGAGGGAACCGGGACAAATGCCGGCGAAAGTAAAGGTTTACAGGTATGCAATTACAAGGCCACTGGCGACCAGAATAAATCACAGAGAGAAGGAAGCTATACAGTATCAGAAGTTTATAGGAGTCAATCTCCCGGTGGCCACACCAGGTTTAGGACCCCAGCGGTCCGCCAGCTTGCGAGCTCCATCAGTATACTATCAACAAGATCCTTGGCTGATCTAGCTTTGGCGTTAAATATCCTGTTTATTGTCTCCTTCCAGAGCATCCACCAGGTCAGCAACGAGATAGACCGCCACCTCTTATCTAGTTGTTCAGGCAGATGGGTAGGGGCAAGCAACCACGACTGCAAGGTAGCAGTATTTACCGTAGGTGCCAGGTAGGCAGGGAACTGCAGCTGATTCACAATTTCCTCCCAAACACGAACCGAGTAGGAGCAGGAGGCCGAGATATGCAGCGCCGTCTCCGGATGAACCATGCAAAGGCGGCAGATCGGGTTATGAGGCCACCCTCTTTTAGCAAAGGTTGTCCGCCGTAAGACATTTATTCTGGAGAAGTAACCAAGCATGCAAACGACATTTGGGGATGGCCTTGGTCTTCCAAACTTTAGGCATATGACGGTAGAAGGAATGCGCCCGATGAGCAGCGCCTCATAAGCAGACTTAGTTGAGTACTCTCCAGAGGCCGTCCAACGCCAACTTATTGAATCTTGTAATTCATCAAACACTATAGGCTCAATCTTTTGCAGTAACTCCCACAGCTGCAAGTATTCAGTAAGTACCAGACGACTTGGGTGTGGGTTGATGTTGGAGATCCAAGCTCTGTGGGGAATGGCGTCACGGAGACAAACACTTTTATGTCTTGAATTTTTGTAAAGATTGGGGAAACGCTCCCGTAGAGGCTGTCCCAGCATCCAGTGACTTGACCAGAAGGAGATATTCCGACCACTGTGAATGTTGTAGGTAGTTGAGATGCGGAAGAAAGCCTGGACAACGTTGTCAATAGGAATTGGCAACCCAATCCACGGTTTAGAGGGATATTTTTCCTGATGCCAGAGCCAACGAGTCCTAAGGGCGATGCCTTGCAAGTACAGATTAGGCACTCCAAGACCACCCAAGGACTTGGGGAGACAGACAGTAGCCCAATTCACGAGACATTTCCCTCCAGAAACTTTTATATCACCAGTCCAAAGGAACGCTCTTCTTAGTTTGTCAATTTGCTCGAGGAGGCACTTTGGATGAATGATTGCCATGAGCTGATATGCAGGAAGAGCAGATAAAACTGCAGTTATGAGGGTTAAGCGTCCTGCCATGCATATCCACTTGGCCTTCCAGCAGGCCAATTTTTTCATGAATTTGTCTAGCAGCCTCTGGTATTGATCTCTTTTTAGTTTCTTATCAGATAGAGGCATACCCAGATAGATGCAAGGGAAATGAGTAATTTGGCAGGAGGTGTTGCTTGCTGCAAATCCAAGATAGAGCTTGACAAGCAATAGGCAGAATGGAGCTTTTACTCAGGTTGGTATTTAGTCCTGTAGCCTCCCCCAAATAGTTCATATTATCACCGTTTGCATTTTATTAACCGAAAATATAAGCATGACTGGTATGAAATGTGTGTTAGGGCGTCACTCCCTCTCGATCACCCATCGTCCTACCGCTCGCGCCCCGTGTCTTGATGGCTCCCGCCCGCTCTCTGCGACTAGCTGCCCAATGTGTCCTCCTGCTATGCTACCCAAAAACTAGAGATAAAATGAGAAAAACATATTTATCAAAATGAGCATGTTGTAGGTCTCGTTCGGAGTAATTTTTAGGCAGAATTGTTGCAGCCGATGACCGTTCCTAGCGGCATGCGTCCTTTTTTTCCACAGAACGCAAAAGATTTTCTTCTTAAAAGGACAACAGCTCCTAAGCACTAGGTCTCACAGGAATTAAACCGCGACGCTCCTAAGCACTAGGTTTCACAAGGATTATAACACCACGCCCCTACGCACTACGTCTTGCCGAAAGCAGCTCCGATGTGACAATGTCCCCTTTGCTCCCGTTGTTGCCCAAATTGGCGGTCTTCCGCCCGAATATAGTGGAGAACAACCAATAGACGTCAGGATGAGCGTCACCGAAGATGGTTGTGTTGGGGTCCATATCCACTAATTCGAAGATCTCTTTCGATCACTAATTATTTTCCTATAGATGTACTAGTACTAAAAATAAATCTTTAGCTGACCAATTGTTGTTTAATGGACATGCATTCGGGCCTTAAAATATTATAGAATGTAAATATTCGCCCAACAAACATAAATTGCTCTGGCACTGCGTGCAACTCCTCGATATAGTCTTTCTTCATATTTTATAAATACGGTTGTGATGAGCGAACCCTATTAGTATAAAACAGATAAAAGCTAACCCAAAAATACGAGAGATAATAACTCTTCTAACAAATCATCTTGCGAGACAAAATCTGATCGAGATAACAAGTCTTCTAGGAATAAGAGAGCACATAATGCCTTACAAGAAAATCTTGTTAGCTGACTCGTTCACCATCCACCCTTCGATTTCATTCGTCAGCTTCCTCTGTGACTTACGTGGTCCTTTCACGAAGACAACACACACTCGTTCGAGTACCACCGCGTTGCAAAGCAGCAGCTTGGCCACATTCCTTTGTGTCTCAAGGCCCTGGTGGTGCACCAAGTTGATCTCCCTCACTCTATCCCGCAAGCACGGGATGGAAACATCCGGAACCCCGATCTCATTGCGAAGCTTGGGCGATTTAAGGAAGACGCCGTACAACTTCTCCTTGAAGCTTGGCTTCATAAACAGCGACAAAACCTCAATGCCCGGAGCTTGCTCGAGTATCCTGATCATTGCCTCGATGCTGCCTTTTTGTAGGTATCCGGTCAGCTCAAGCTTCTTGAGGCTTGGAAACGAGGGAAACCCCGCGAAGGACCCGCTCTCGATGCCTGCACCGAGATGAGTGGACACGAGATGCAGGTGCGTCGTGCCGGTAAAATGGTCGAGGAACTTTTTGAGTCGGGGCAACTCCTCCTCGGAGACGTTCCTTCCGCAGAGACCGATGGTGAACGACGAGACCTTGTTTGCGCCGCCGTGCAGGGTGAGGAACGACTCTGCGGGCACGGCGCCCCTGTACTCGAACACCGTCAGCTCCGACGCGTCGATGCTGATCCTGACCAGGTTGTGGCAGCACCGTATCACAAGTCTACGAAGGCGCTTGTCCAGAACTCTGATCGTGTAACTTCTGTCGACACCGGAATCTTCTTCAGGGATCGTCGTGTAGTCGGAGTAGTAGTTCCTTTTCTCCTTGTAGCCGCAGCTTTCCAGTGTGAGGTCGACGAGGCGCGGGCAGGCAGAGATGAGTCGTTGGATCCTGTGGCCGCTGGTCGAGCAGCTACTTATGCTGCTCAGGAGTAGCGTCTCGAGGAGAGGCAGGTGGATTAGCTCCGGCGGATCCAACACGCAGCCGGCGAGGCAGAGCGTCCGCAGGGCGGCGCGGGAGAAGAGCCCTGTAGGAGGCGTGTAACGTACACGGCCGTCTTCGTAGGGGATATGGGCGGGGCACTCCCCGTCATCGTCATCCTCATGGCCATCGTCGTCGTCGTCTTGACGAACGCGCTCGCCGACGAGGTGCTCGCCTAAGACGGTGGCGTGGAGGCGCAGGTCGAGGTGGGTCAGCGCCTCCTGCTGCCCCGTGCTGCTCCGTGGTTTCAGCAGATAGCGCAGCCACTGGCTCACCATGACGGCGTCCCAGGAGGAGTAGCGGTCGAAGTGGACGCGGAAGGAGCGGGGCGGCGCCGTATCGCGGTGGCCGGCGCATCGGCGGCGGCAGAGGAGAGCGGCGTTGACGGCGTCGATGAGACCCCCGTTCCCGCTCCGCCGCTCCAATGGATACACACGGCCGGAGGTGTGGTTGTTGTGGTTGCGGTCGATCAGCTCCTCGTGATCCACGAAACAGATGGCATCGACGTCGGCGAACGAGTGCCGCGATCGGCGGGATAGGAGGGCGGCGCGGGCGGCCTCGTTTGTGGGGAGGCAGGAGAGGATGTTGCCGAGGACGCCGTCCGGGAGATCGCTCAGCCGGTCAGTGCCGGAAGCCATCGATGGTCACGTAGCTAGGTTACGCCCGGCCGGTCCCGGTGCCCGGTGGTGGTTCACAACTTACGATCGGATCGAGGAAAAAACCTTGGAGCGCTGCAGTCGGTTGCTCCTTGATTATAGGTCGGTTAGACCCAAAAAGTCAAAACACCAAGACAATTTAATTTGTCTCGGATACGGTTTGTGCTTATTATCCAACTAGTGAATAGTGATAGACAGAGTGTCTCAGCAGCTCTCCATGGAAAACAGACTCAACTGAATCCATGTCGACGGTACACATGATTGCACTCTGCTCACCAGAGGCAATTTTTTTTTGTACCCGCCACAAATGTTAGTCACATAAACCATCAATGTTCTATGTCCAGTTTCAGAGTAGATTTGTGTCTCCTCTGTATTTCCATTTTCTATGGTTTGGGGTGAAAACGGAACATAACTATCCATGGGGTCGTGTGGAAAAAACATAAACCATCAATGTTCATTCCTTTATTCGCTTATTAAGATACACCACCTCGGCACCTCATTACCTTGTCCAGTTACACAACACAAAATGGTCTCCAAACACACAACTACGTGATCTTCAATTGCTTGAGATTCTTTTTTGGAGCCTAGTCGATCTGGTTGCTATTTCTGGAGCATATATACATTACTAGGAGAAGGGTTATCAGTGGCGCACCAAATAATGATTCTGTGGCGCAACCCTAAAATTGCTGGGTGCGCCACAGAATTGTCGCCACTAAATTATTATTTCGGTGGCGCACCATCGGCATGTGCCACAGAAACCACAGAAATAGGTCGGTAGGCCACATAGCAAAGGAATTCTGTGGCGCACCCACGCCTGGTGCGCCACAGAAAGTGGTGCACCACAAAAAAAAGCATGCGCCACAGAAATATTAAACAGTAGTACAGGTATTTTTTTCATTTTGCTGTATAAATACAGGTTTATACAGGATTTATCCAGAAATACAGATATATTTGACAGGTATATAAACAGACACACATTAATCACTATTTCATCACACATATTACTTAGTGTGCCCGAGATACATACACATAGTCACAAAAGTGCCGAATGTTAATTTACACAATATATTAGTTATGATAGAAACAAAAGTTCATCATTTCACACTACACATTACAAATAAAGTGTTCACCGCCTAACTAGGATCAAATGTAGTACACATCGGCGATGATGGTGAGCAAGAGCGCGCGGGAGCATGCATGCATCATGGCTTCCTCTTCTTGAGCGGCGCCGGGAACGGTAGAATGCCCCCTTTCGTCCTCCACTCCCTGGTGTCATTCTGCGCCGCTAGTCGTTCTTCCATTTCCTTCTGAGACAACGCTGAAGATGGATTGGGATATATATTGGTTAGTGATATACATAGAGTATAATTTGTTCATCTAAGTATAGAGGCAAGACGATCAATCAATGTTGTCATGGTTGGAAATCATATGGCTATCCTATTTGGGTTTCATAGCATAGCATATATATAATATATAACCCTACACATGCACTTCTACAAAAAAGTACACACTAGCTAGTAATGCTTAGCAAGGCTATCTTTTATAATACATCCTACGTACCGAAGCGGAAGTGGAAGGACCCTGAGGCGTGCATGACATCGTCGAGGATGATATTTGTTAACTGCAGCCGGATGCGATGGAAGTCTTGTCTATAATCAGCATCGGTGAGACCTTCCGCCATTTTGGTGTATTCTGCGAGATTAGATGCAATCTTCGTTTTCTCGCAATCCCGGACAATCGTTTTAAGGTGACGGAGGGCATAGTAGGCCTCCATCACACTGCCATCCAGTTGCTTGACGCAATGGAATCCGGTCCCATGCAAGAACTTGTGTGTGTTGTCGTCCTCCGTGAAAAATTCCGACTTCTTATGGAAGGGGCCGCCCTTTTTGGCATAGGCCTCGAGAGCGTCATCGAGAACACCCTTTATTCTGTTGTATGATCTCGGCTGGGATTTATTCCCCGAGTCCAAATAAGTGGCAACGGACCACCTCGGGGATACGTGGATGAGTGCGCAGTACTTGTCCCTGCTCAACACAATTGAAGCAGAATGTTGGACAAAGGATCAGCGATGGAAGAAATGTACAAGAAGGCATAAGATAGGACGGTGGCGAGCAGATGTGTACTTACTCGAAAAAGTAAGGCAGAAGAAGGGCGGTCTTCTCCTTGTTGGCCAGGAAGACCCTAACGAGGTACTCCTTGGCCGTTTCCCGTGTTGTTGATCCTTCCACCAGATGGCTGTCGCGCATGTAGTAGGGATCCACTATCGCGATGTACGGGGTATCATCTCTCCTGATCTTCATCGCCGCATCGAGCGCATATAGGCGGACCATGTTATAGTCCAGCCGTTTGGAGTGATACAGGTTGAAGATGTCCTCGTACGCTATGAAGAACACATCTGCGGGGTCTTCCTGGACGAAGTCCACCAACTCTTTTGGCACCTTGACCGAGAACGCCGGGTAACCTGGGTTCTTCTCTTTAAGAAGGGTCTCCTCTAGATACAAGATATATTCTGCAAAGTAATCATGGGTCCTTCTGCAAGGCGGAGCATGTCCCCGGACAAGATAGATTTACCAGCTTCATGAACTCTGGAGTAGCCTTGTGGATTCGTGTCTTCAGGACCCCGGATCTTAGGATCTTGCTGGCTCGCAGAGGATGCTTTTCTCTTCCTTTGATGACTCTTCTTTTTCTTCTTCTCTGGGGATTGTGGGGGTGCAGTGAACCCCGCTTTAACTGTTTCTTTCAGTGTGGTAGGGCTGAAAATGTTACCCGGTTGAGCTTGATGATCGCCGGCATCCGGAGGCGTGTCGGTGAAGGCCAGGCGCTGTGTGCATGAAGTGGGACGAGCAGGTTGAATGTGGTGGTCGCGGAAGGGTTCTTCATCCATAAGAGGCATGAACATATCATCCGCGGCGGCGCCAGTGTTGATGTAGTCATCGACGTTTACATCATTATCATCATCCTCCTCAACATTGTCGTCGTTGCCACCAAGTTGAGGTGCAACGGCTTTGTCCTAAAACATAAACAATAGCACATCCGTTAGTCGGGAAAGTCGGGGAATTCGGAAAGTCAGAACTAACCTTGGACGGTTGCGGGGAAGACGTTCCCAACAACTGTTTGTGGCGGTTGGTGGCGGCGATGACCGGCGGCGGTAGCTTCCGGCCGGCGGGGGGGCGACCGGCGGTAGCTTCCGGCCGGCGGTGGCGGCGACCGGCGGTTCCGTCTGGGTGGTGGTGACGGCTGCTTGTGGCGCCGGTTCATCCGCAGCATCTTTTTTTGTCCGCCTCGGCGGGGGCCGAACGATCGGGGCTCGGGGCCTCGAGGTGGCGCCGCCGGTGCGCCTGGCCCCATGAAGAACATCCCCAAGACGAATTTGGGTCTTCGGCCATTCCAGCATCCACTGCCCGCATTCGCCAAGCTTCATGTGTTTCTCGGCTCCCTGAGGTTGCTTAGGGGGGTCGATGTCACAGAACTCAGGCAGTACCTCCTTCACATTTACTTTCATCACGAGCTCGCTCATTCGGACGTTGTGGATATCGCGGGTCAAAGGTTGTACGGTCGAGGCCCTTGCGACTTCCTTCAACTCGCCGTCGGCCCCCACCCTATGCAGGAGTATGCAAGGCATGTCCTGGGAGTCAACACATAGCGGGCACCATGAGATAAGGCATATATAGTCTCACACACAATGTATCATACATATTCATGATCATACATATATATGTTTCCATTGCCTCACACACACATACTAATTAGTTACCTTGGTGACGGCGTTGAGCTCGGCTAATGTCGAGACAAGGGCGCCGGTGCCGGCGGCCGGCCTATCAATCTCCGGCCGCTCGTGTGCATTATCATTATTCTCCGGCGTTGGTGTATGTTGCTCCACGGCAGGGGGCACCGGTGGGGTCGGCAGGACCGGCGACACGTTATTGCTGGAGGTGCTGCCGGCGAAGCTGGGCACGTGTATCGGCCCCTGTTGACCTCCCGCATGCCAAGCAGTTATCCCCTGCACCAATGCATCGGGTAACAAAGCCCGGAGCTTCTCTTCCACCTTCTCGGCCACTAGCTTGTCCACCACGCTGGAGTCCACCTTCTCGGCCTCTAGTGCGTCCAGCTTCTTCCTTAGCTCGAGAACCTCGGCTCTATCTTTAGCCGGCTTCCTCCTCTCCTTTTTCTTCTCGGTGTCCGTGCTGTAGTACTCGGTGAACTTCATCGCCGTACCAAAGCCGGTCACACGGCCAGCTGACGTCGGCGGCTTTGACTTGTCCCTCCCCTTGTAAACGTTCATCACCCGGTTGAAAGTCGTGTCCCACGGGCCGGCCGGAGGCTCCTGGGACGACGGGCCGGCCTCAGCCTCAATCGCCAACTCAGCCGCCTGCGGACAAAGGAAATAAACGTGAACCCATGTAGAAATCAACGCAAATGGACTTTGAGATATCCGCGGTAATTAAGTTCCTTACCAGCTTTTTCTCGAATTCCAACACATCTTCATAGTCGGTAACGAATTCCCCCGTCCCCGGCTTCAGATAGTAGCGGGACCGAACAAAGTTCCTAACTTGCTCGTCCGTGATTTTATGCCACGGGTTCTCTTTCCCAAGTCTCGCAACCTCGGCATCCTCCTTGTCCCAAACGGGCTTTTTTCCTGCGTAACCGCCGCTTCCCAAATGGTGGTTACCTAAGTTCAGTGCCCGCATGTTCTTCCCCCACTCGGTCCATTTTTCAGCCTCCGGAGATGACAAGGATGCCTTGAATATATCGAACTCGTCTTTCTCGAGGTACGGCTCTTTGGCACTGATCTCCTCCCAGCTAAGACCCTTTTCAAGAATCTTCGCCTTCACCCGGCCTCTCCAGCTTGTCAAGGCGGTGTTCATCTTCGTGATGGCGAAGTTGTCCACCTTTTTGTTTCATCAGCCGGGAAAATATATCGTTTGTGAAGCTTCTTGAGGAGGTCATTGCGCAAAGCCTCATTCTCCGGATTCCTGAGGTCATACGTGTTGATCGATGCGTTTTCCCGGAGGATGCACCCTAGTTGCATGCCGTACCCTTTTGCGATGTCCCTAGGCTCCAGTGGTTGGCCACTTAAGGAGACCTTAGTGAACGTGTCTGTGATGTTGCCGACCGCTTGCGGTGTCCGGTCCTTCCTCGGCTTCTTAAGCCTCTTAGCAGGCCTCTTAGCAGGCGGGTTACTACCACCACCGCCATCCGTGTGGTCGCCACCCCCGACATCCGTGCTGGTGGGTTCTCCATCGGTGGTGGTGGCTTCGGCAGACTCTAACTGAAAGTCACCATCGCCGTCACGAGCCAGTTCGGCGGCCTCCGCATCCTCCATCTGCGGGTTCAATTCCCAGAACGATATGTTCTTTTGTCTAGCTTGTTCTTCGACGCTCATGTGCTTCTCAGAAGGGCCGGCCTCGGAGGACATGTTTGCACTACATTAAAAAGAGGCAAAATGTTAGTACAACAAATATAACAAAGCATCACTTAATTTAGTACTAAGATACCCCGGCCCATGCATTAGCCGCAATACCCCATATGTCCTATTTTTAGCAAAGTCATGCTAAATTTCACGAATTTTTTGGCATGACCTTTGCTAAAAATAGGACATATGGAGTACCCGAATTTGCCGGAACGGAAGTTAATCGACGTTCCGGCAATCTCAAGGGCCTCACGGGGTACCTGCAAACATTTCACAAAAAATATCCACATCTCCGGACGGCATCTCCGTCCGGCATCTCCACGACACGATGGTCGGAGCACAAACAACCACGACACGATGGTCGTGGACACATATCCTCATGCACATACATCACCACATCCACATCGAGGGAGAGAGGAACTACCTCGGGTAGGGAAGGGAGGCTCGGGTCCGAGATCGGCGTGGTGGAGGTGCTCCTCGTGGTGCTGCAATAAATTAACAAAACCATGATTTAGCATCTAACAAAAATTATGCGTGTACATGATTTTAGAGCAGGACTAGGTTTTCCCAGATAAATTGACACACCAAACAATTCCATAGATGTACATACAGTAGCTTTGCTAGACTGAGAGCTACCCAACAATTTGCTTACTTATTATTCTCCCTGACCAAGCACTAATTTGGACTTGTGGCATACAGTAGCTTTGCTAGGCATTGGATTTGTGGCAATTTGTAAGTCATGTGTGATATCCATACGTACATGTGTGATTTTTTTCAGGTTTTGTAAGTCAAAAAATAAAGTTTTCGCATTAAGAAAAAAGGCTACACGAAGCTCAAGCTCATTTGAAGCTTCCTTGGTAAACCTTTTTGCAACTCATTCACCAATCTGGTTAAAAATAAGAAAGTCATGTCCCGCAAATGCCTATTGTCCTCAGCTGTTAAACTGAATAATGTCTAGTAGTTATTTTCTATGTACATAGACCTGGTTCAGCGCATTCTTGGCATGACCTTGAGATAGGTATTTGACTTCTCATCCTGATAAGATGTCTATTCACTAGTTTCCACTTCTTGAAACTTATATTTTAAATTATTTAACTTATATGGCAGGTCCTGATGCACCAACCATATTCAACTGTGTAAGGCCACCCTAACATGCTACCTGCTCCCTTCTATGTTTGTTCCATATGTATGCTATAAGTTTGTGTCAATAGCATTGCCCTTTTCCTTTCCTTTACTTGAAAAGCAAGGACTACACCCATAAAATTGAAAAGTGGATGTTATTTCATGTCAGGTCATTGAGATACCTAGGGGCAGCAAGGTTAAATATGAACTTGACAAGAAAACTGGACTGATAATGGTAAAGCATGGCTATTCATTTTTCCTCTTATTTTGAATCTCCCTTCTCCAATTTTTCTTGTAAAATCAGTGTATGAGGTCGTGTGGTGCTAGATATACATCAATTACGCGAAAGATGTATTTCCTCTTGACAAGAAAGCAACCAAGCTGCACCAATTCCTAGCTAGGAAATGTGTCGAACACGTTGAGGGCACGTTCGGTAGGGGAGGGAGGAGGGAGAGATGGGGGGAAGCATACCTCGGGGAGGGGGGAGGGAGGGGAGGTCGAGGACGGCCAGGGCGCAGGGAGAGAGGGGGGAAGCCGGCGCCGAGGTCCTCCGCTGCGTCGAGCACGGGCGGCGCCGGTGCGGGTGGCAGTGGAGGTCCGTGGGCACGGGCACGGCGAGGCGACCACGGGCGCGTCGAGCACGAGCGAGGCGACCACGGGAGCGTCGAGCACGGGCGGCGGTGGAGGTCCTCCTAGCCGTCGGTGGCGGGCGGGTCGAGCACGGTGGGCTGTCGGCGGCGAGGGGTCGAGCACGGGCGCGGGAAGTTACAGGGGATCGAGGACTTGTGAAATTTTTGGGTCGAGCACGGGCAGCGCAGGGTGGCCCCACCTGTAAATGCAGGCGCAAGAATTTTGTGGCGCACCATCCAGGCGGTGCGCCACAGAAAGTGTGGATTCTGTGGCGCATGCTCTCGGAGGTGCGCCACAGAATTATCTGTCCTAACAGGGGGCGGCCCCACATGTAATTAGAGGCCCGATAATTCTGTGGCGCACCTACGGAGTGATGCGCCACAGAAAGTTAAGATTTTGTGGCGCATCAGCTAGGTGGTGCGCCACAGAATGTCCTGGGCTAACTTTTTTTTGCTGAATCCTGGCTGTCTCAATTTTTGCTGAACTTTTTTTCTTACAAATATTTTTGGTTAAATTTGGTTCAAAAAATACACACAATATGTCTCATACATATTTAGTTCATTGAATACATAACTCTTGCATTGTCTCACACACAATGTCATACATATTTAGTTCATTGAATACATAACTCTTGCATTGTCTCACACACACACACACACAAATTAAATACACCAAAAAAGTCGCTTCTTCGTCTCGGTTCCGCGAGCTAGTTTCTCTTCTTTCCCTTCTTCGGTTGAAAACTTTAGGCCGGTCACCTTGAGATTTCTTCGCGTGAACGGACAACCTTTGGTAGGTAGGGAGGTCTTCCTTCTTTGTGTACTTGTAGTAGGCATGTCGAAGAACTTGTCGAATTCCTCCTCGATCTTTGGCTCGTTGTCCAATTTTGCTCGGTGGCGCCTCCTTCCATTCCGATGATGCTCCTCTTGCCCCTCCTCACGACAACACGGCTAGGCTTTGACGGGTCGGTAATGAAGAAGCATTGCTCAACTTGGCTAGCGAGTACCCATGGCTCATTTTTCGCGGAGGCGTTCTTCGATTTGGCATCGGGTATTACCATGGTGGTGAAATACCGGCCTTCTTTGACGACGTCCTTGGCCCATCTTACACGGAACATTGGCACCACCTCTCCACAGTAGTTGAGCTCCCATATGTCCTCAATCCTTCCGAAGTATCTTTCCTTGACAGTAGCCTCCTCATCGCCGTAGGATAGCATAGTTACTCCAGAGTTTTGATATTCCGACTTCTTGTCCTTTTCCTCGGTGTAGAATCTGTAGCCGTTGATGTCGTACGCCTGATAGGTCTTTACGTTGTGCGAGGGACCCCGTGATAAGGAGAATATGAGTTTTCATCTTCCGTAGATGGCGGTTTCCTCTTTGCTAGCTCCATTTGCTTTTGCTTGAACCAACGCGTGAAGCTGGTTGTGCTCTCTGGTTACGTCTCCCTTCTTCCTCGGCCGGCCCAGTTTGATGTAATGTTTCTCGAGTAAGCATTTGTGCTGTTCCACCCAAGTTTCGATCAGCTGTAAGTGTTGTAGCGCGACCCGGTGAGCCCTTTCGAAGTCGTCCTTTCGACCCTGCATGCTGACAAAGGTTGAGCTGGCGCCCTCTCGGTGACCATATCCATTGAGCCTGTCGAAGTGTTTCCTCGTGGGCAGACCTACATCCTGGTTCTCGGTGCTTAGATAATTCTGGCAGAAGGAGATGCACTCGTAGGTTAGAAAGCCCTTGGCCATGCTTGCGTCTGGACGGGCCCTGTTGCGAACGTATCCTTTCATGACACCGTTCATCCTTTCGAACGGCATCATGTAGTGCATGAACGTTGGCCCTAGCTGCCTGATGTCATCAACGACATGGAGAAGGAGATGCACGCATATATCAAAGAATGCTGGCGGGAAGTAAATCTCGAGCTCGCATAGTACCAGCTCGATCTCTTCTTGTAGCCTGTCGAGCTGCTTCACCCCGATCGACTTCCTGTTGATGACGTCGACAAAGTTGCAAAGGGCAAGCAGCGTATCACGGACGTGCTCGTCCATTATCCCTCGAATCGCAACGGGAAGTACCTGCGTCAACAGCACGTGACAGTCGTGAGACTTCATCCCGCTAAACCTCTTCTTCGTACCGTCCAGATATCTGCTTATCTGCCCCGCGTAACCATTCGGAAATTTGACTCCTAGAAGACACCTGTAGAATTGCTCGAGCTCCTCCGGACTCATAGTGAAGCACGTAGCGGGAAGCACCACAGTGTTCTTCTTTACCCTTTTGCGGCGACCTTGAGTCCCTTCCGTCTGATCATCATCATCATCATCATCGTCATCGCTATCGGGGGCCTGAAGATCTTTCCTGACACCAAGCCATTTCAGATCGTATCTTGCTTTCGTCCCATCCTTGGTCTTTTCCGGCATGTTGGAAAGAGTGCCAAGAAGACTCTCGGTGACATTCTTCGTAATGTGCATCATATCGAGGCTATGTGGCGTCTTGAGGACCTTCCAGTAGGGCAAGTTGTGGAAAACAGACCTCGCTTTCCATACACCCAGCAGCGGATCTACCTTCGGTCGTTTCTTTCCCGGCGCGGGGCACTCCTTCCAATTATTCAACAGCTCGTCGATTTCTGTGCCGCTCCTCGGGATCGGGGGTCCTTCGGGCTCGTCCTTACCATTAAACAGGTCACCGCGTTTCCTCCACGGGTGATCCATGCGAAGCCACCTTCGAGCCCCAGGGTACACGGTTTTCGAAGACCCTGGATTCCTTGGTAGCTGGAGATGCGGGGTTGAGTCCATGCACCTGACACATGCGCAGAATCCGTGGCTTACCTGGGCCGATACATATGAGCAACCAGGATAGTCCTGCACCGTCGTGAGCAGCGCGGCTCTCATGGGGAAATAATCTCCAGTGTAGGCATCCCACGTACGTGCTGGGGTCGCCCACAACGTGGCTAACTCCTCTTCCAACAGCGCGAGATACGTATGTATGTGGACACCTGCTTGTTTCGGCCCCTGAATGAGAAGACTCATGTGTATATACCTTTGCTTCGTGCACAACCACGGGGGAAGGTTGTAAGGCCATACAAACACGGGCCAGGTGCTATGCGTGCTACTCTGGTTGCCGAACGGATTGAGTCCATCGGTGCTCATACCGAGCCTGACGTTCCTTGCGTCGCCTCCGAAATTTCCGACGGCGTCCAACTCTTGCCACTGGCTAGCGTCTGAAGGGTGTGTAAGGATCCTGCCCTTCTCCGGATCTTCTTCAGGCTTCTCCCTTTCCGCGTGCCATTGCATGAGCTTTGCTTCCTTAGGGTCCACGAAGTACCGCTGCAGACGGGGAGTGATAGGAAAGTACCATACCACTTTGTGAGGACCTTTCTTCCCACGGCTCTTGTACCGTCCTTGGCCGCACACCGGACATGTGGTTCTGTCCTCGTACTCGCCCCGATAAATTGCGCAATCATTGATGCAGGCGTGGTATTTAACGTGCGGTAGGTCAAGAGGGCACACGACTTTCTTGGCCTCCTCGATACTAGTTGGCAATGTGTTCCCCTCGGGAAGACGCTCGTGGAAGAATTTCATGTTCTTGTTGAAGCTCACGTCGGTCCATTTGTTTCCCGACTTCATCTCCAGAGCATCAAGCGTTACTTGCAAGCGCGTATCCTGTGGCCGGCACCCTGGATACAACGGAGTCTTCCCGTCTTCTCCATTTGCGCCAGCTTGGCTTTCTCTCTAACGGTCCTCGCCTCCTTGAGGAGCAGTTCTTGAACATGAGACTCCATCAAGGCCGACATTAGCGAGCTCTGCGGCGTGTTCACGTCTTCTCCACCACCATCTACTCCTTCATCATGACCATGTCCGTCGGCATCTCCTTCGTCACGATCATCTTGCCCGCCCTCGTCTTCAGGCGCAACATTTGCTGTCGGCGCAACATTTGCTGTCGGCGCTTCATTGAAGCCTTCCATGAAACCGCGCCTGAGCAGGTGTTCCTCCAATTGTCCGGAATCAGGGTCGATCCATCTCACAAATTTGCAACTTCTACACGGACATCGTATCTGGCGTTGCACCGAATCATTTCCGCCTTCGCTTCTTCCTTGTAGTTGTTGATTCGACTGGAGCTCATCTTCATGACCATGGTCGCCTACGCGGTATACATATAGAGTATGTGTTATTAAGTCGGAAATGTTCGACGAAAAAATTCGGCATGACTTCCCCTAGAAGTAGGACATATGTGGTGCAAAAATTTACCGAAATGGAAATGAATCAACATTTCGGCAAACATCCATGCACCACGCCGGCGCAAGCAACAAAATGCAAAGATTCATGCAAACCACACACACAAGTTTCATGCATAGATCCGTTCAACAAATAGTTTGCTTCATGCAAACCACACACACAATCGCCCGCCGACAAGTTTCTCATGCCTTTAACAAACACCCATCCAACAATACCCACCTAGTAGATCTAGATCCGTTCCCGAGACGTGACCGTGATCGATGAGAGAGAGTGTGTGGTGATGGAGGGAAAATAGTGGACAAAAAGAGAGAGGAGAATATATATGGAGGCTTTCCCCAAGCCCTCACCAATTCTATGTCAAACAAAGTAGGTTTAACAACAAATAATGGATAATAGGATGGTCAAAATGCCATGGGAGAGAGAGGAGCTCGAGCTAGATGCATGGGGGGAGAATGAAGAAGGTCACATGGGGAAAGTGGGTGCTGCCACCTTTTTGTGGATCTGGGCCAACATTCTGTGGCGCACGCAGCTCGGTGCGCCACAGAATGTCAACTTTCTGTGGCGCACGGCGGCTGTGCATGGCTGGTGCGCCACAGAATATGAACTTTCTGTGGCGCATGGTGCTGGTGCGCCACAGAATATGAACTTTCTGTGATGCACTGGGCCACGTGCGCCACAGAATCTCCCCAGATGGACCTGGCCCAATAATTGGAACGTGGGACCCACGCTATTTCGGTGGCGCATGGGTGGACATGCGCCACAAAAATATGACATTCTGTGGCGCATGTCCGTCATATGCGCCACAGAAAGGCTAAAATTTCTGTGGCGCACCTTCTGCCATGCGCCACAGAAATATTTCTGTGGCGCACCAATTAAGCGTGCGCCACAGAATGCCAACCCACTTATAACCCTTCTCCTAGTAGTGATATCTCGTCGATCTAAGTGTACACATCTTAAGTCGAACTGCTGGTGAAATTGTGACAGTTCAGATGAACCCTGCTGGTAGTTTCCGTGGTGATTTTGTGAGAGTTCGAGTCAAACATGATGTACGGAAGCAACTTACACGCTTTGTCTCAATTGTACTTGCTAGTAAGAGATCCTTGTTTGCTGTCAAATATGAAAAAATTGGACAATTATGCTATGCTTGTGGTTTGCTGGGTCATGAGTATAAAGAATGTGGAACAGGTTTGTTTGAGGAGAAGGAACTTAAGTATGGCGAATGGATTTACGCAAATCCAGCTAGTCGTGATCGTGGAGGTGTTGCTAGTGGTAGCGTCTCAGCTTCTCAGCCTGGACGCGGGAATGCCTTGCTTGCCCGCGGGGGTTTTGCCCGAGGGGCAAACACGTGGACTGGCGCATTCACCCAGAGCGCAAAATCCTGCCGGCTGATCGTGATCTCGACGATACAGCTTCTAGTCCGGTGAAGCCTGATGATATTCACATGAGTGATGCGGAAAAGAATGCCAAAAAGAGATTAGCTTTTGAGCAGGATTTTGACACAGAGGAAAATCCTTTGGCCATGATTAATGCTCCTGCTCCGCTGGGTGGAGCTGCTCTTTCAGTTGATAGTGGAAATGATAATGATGAGTTAGATCCCAAAGACAAAAAGAGACATAAGAGGAGTGATGGTACTGCAATTTCTGGAGCTTCCACAGGATCGGCGGCATCCCTCGAGGATGACCGCCGGGTCCAATGAATTGCTGCGGGTGGAACTGCCGCGGTGCCGGAAATGCCGCGATAGTTCGAGACATTAGTGTTCTCCATCGAACACATAATTTCCAGCTGGTTTTTCTCTGTGAAACACGTCAAAAGTGTGCTCGGATGCGTCGTTTGCATAGCAGGCTTGGACTCCGAGGCTTCTGTGGTGTTGATAGTGATGGTTTAAGTGGTGGTATGGCGTTATTTTGGCATGAAAGTATTTTTATGGATATAAAAGAATGTAATGAAAGATACATTGATGCTCACATTCGCTTCAAATCAGATGAGCCCCTCTTTCACATGACATTTGTGTATGGTGAACCTCGGGTTGAAAATTGTCATCGGATGTGGGCTCATTTATCGGCGCTACGAGCGTCATCTCCATTGCCATGGGTGTTGATGGGTGATTTTAATGAGGCCCTATGGCAATACGAACATTTCTCAGCACGAACAAGACCAGAAGCACAGATGGGGGCTTTTCGGGATTGCCTGCAAGTATGTAACCTTCATGACTTGGGATTTTCTGGTCTCCCATTTACCTATGATAATAAGCGGGCTGGTCATGCTAATGTCCGAGTTCGGCTTGATAGGGTGTTGGCTGATGATAGTTGGCGAGATATTTACTCTGAGTCGTCGGTTGTACATTTAGTATCTCCATGCTCAGATCACTGTCCAGTTTTGTTAAACATAGAAGTAAGACTTGTACAACCAAAGAGATGCATGCAGTACGAGATTTTTTGGGAAAGAGACCCGGCTATTAAAGAGCTTATTCAGTCTGCTTGGAAGGACATGGGACAAACTTTCGATCTGGGCTCTATTAATTTAGGTCTTCGTTGAGTTATGAACAAGCTCCAGTCATGGGGTAAAAGAAAGTTTGGAAATGTCACAAGGACTTTGGCGATCCTACGTGACAAGCTGAAACAGTTACAGGAATCCAATGCACCTAGAGAAGAAATTAGAGCAACTTCAGATTTGATGAATGAGCTACTGTATAAAGAGGAGATGTTATGGTTGCAGCGGTCTCGTATTGATTGGTTACGGGAAGGTGATCGTAATACGAAGTTCTTTCACCATAAGGCCGTATGGCGAGCACGCAAAAATAAGATTGCCAAGTTGAAGGACTCTAATGGAGTTGCTCAAACGGTGCCGTCTGAGATGCAACGCATGGCTGTGTCTTATTTTAAATCTTTATATACCAGGGATCCATCTCTGAATAGTGAGTACATTTCAGCCCTCACGTCGGAACAGATCTCAGCTGCCATGAATGATGAGTTATGTAAAGAGTTTACAAGCAAGGAGATTACAGATGCCTTGTTTCAGATTGGTCCCATCAAAGCGCCGGGCCCTGATGGTTTCCTGGCACGCTTTTATCAGAGGAATTGGGAACTTATGAGGGATGATGTTATAGTAGCTGTGAGGCAGTTTTTCATCACGGGTGTTATGCCGGAAGGGGTCAATGACACGTCTATTGTGTTGATCCCGAAGATTGATAATCCTGTCGAGCTCAAAGATTATCGGCCTATAGGGCTTTGCAATGTCCTGTACAAGGTGGTTTCTAAATGTCTAGTCAATCGACTAAGGCCTTTGCTTGATGAGGTAATCTCAGAAAACCAAAGCACCTTTATTCCGGGTAGACTTATAACAGATAATGCTCTATTGGCCTTTGAATGTCTGCATTTTATGGAGCATGGTACGTCTGCAAATTCTGCTTATTTACAAGCTAGATTTATCTAAAGCCTATGACAGAGTTGATTGGTCGTTCTTGGAGAACACAATGCATAAAATGGGGTTTTCTCATCGGTGGATACAATGGATAATGGCGTGTGTCACCACGGTGAGGTATTCTGTCAAATTCAATGGAACCTTATTGGAAGCATTTTCTCCTTCGCGTGGCCTAAGGCAAGGAGATCCGCTCTCCCCCTTTTTATTTCTGTTTGTGGCTGACGGTTTATCGTCTCTATTGGAAAAAGAAGTTGTACAAAATGGTATTTCTCCTCTTAAGGTGTGTCGTCGGGCACCTGGCATCTCACACCTCTTATTTGCCGATGACACACTACTGTTCTTTCGTGCTCTACCAGCAGAGGCTACAAGGATAAAAAATATCATTGATACGTATGAAGTTGGGACAGGCCAACTGATCAATCCATCCAAGTGTTCTATTCTGTTCTCAGCTAATCGTGCGCTGGAAATACAAGAGGAGATTCGTTCTATTCTGCATGTGGAGAGCCATCAGTTTGAGGACAAATACTTGGGTTTGCCTACCCCGATAGGGAGAATGCACAAGGGTCGGTTTGAAAACTTGCAGTCCAGATTGAGCAAGCTTTTAATTGAGTGGGGAGATAGTTGGCTGGCGCAAAGTGCACGAGCTGTTCTAATTAAAGCCGTCGCTCAAGCAATACCAACGTATGTTATGGGGGTCTTCAAGCTGCCATTTTCTGTGTGTGAGGAGCTCACAAAGCTAATTAGAAATTATTGGTGGGGTGCAGAGCGTGGAAAACGTAAAACCCATTGGGTTAGCTGGGACAAATTGATCCGGACTAAACCCCAAGGTGGAATGGGTTTTCGAGACATGAAACTATTTAATCAAGCCCTACTTGCTCGACAAGCTTGGCGTCTCATTGCCTTCCCTGATAGCTTGTGCGCAAAGGTTCTAAAGGCTAAATATTTTCCACATGGAAATTTGCTCGATACGGTGTTTTCTGGCAATCAAACTTCAACCTGGACTGCGATCACTCACGGTCTGGAGCTTTTGAAGAAAGGAATCGTTTGGCGAGTTGGCAATGGTAGCAAAATCCGGGTATGGCGAGATAGCTGGATCCCGAGGATATATTATGGTAAAACCCTCACTCCTCGTGGCAATCGTCGTATACGCTACGTCTCGGAACTTATTGATGAGAACGGCTTATGGAAGGAGCAGCTAGTACGTGAAACCTTTTATCCAATTGATGCGGAGGCTATTCTCAATATTAAACCATCACGGTCAGGTAACGATGATGTGTTAGCATGGCAACCTGAGCCAAATGGGATCTTTAGTGTCCGTAGTGCATATAAGCTAGCACTTGTGGATCAACCAGAGCAATGTGCAGTTGGTACATCCAGTACACATCCAGATGGTCAGGCTGAATGCTGGTTGAAAATATGGAGATCGTCCGTGCCACCTAAAGTCAAAATTTTCGCCTGGAAAGCAGCATCCGAAGCTTTGGCAACTGAAAAGAATAAGTTGACAAGGCACATGAGAGTGTCAGGTTTGTGCAAAATCTGTGGGACTGAAATAGAAGATACGGCTCATGCTCTACTTAGGTGCGGTCATGCTCATCAACTGTGGGAAAGCATGAGCAAGGTATGGCAGCTACCTTCGGATGATGATCTCCAAGTTAACCATCAGCTTTGGTTTCGTTCTGTTTTATCAAACCTCCCGAAACCTCTAGTGGACAATACTCTGCTTCTAGCTTGGCGTGTGTGGCAGCATGCCCGTAATGAAGTCACACATGATAAGGCACTGCCGTCTATTGAAGGTTCAAAACGTTTCCTCTGCAGCTACCTGAATACTGTCAGGAACGTGCAAGTTCTGCCAACAGATGTGATATTAAAAGGTAAATCACCAGTTCTGGTTACAACACCTACAATTTCCAAGCAACAGATGTCGAAGATACCTGATAAGCCCTGGTCTAAACCTCCTTGTGGCTGGACCAAACTCACCATTGATGGCTCCTATAAGGATGGAATGGCAGGGACAGGTATGGTGCTAAGAGATGAGCATGGAAATTTGATTTCAACAGCTTGCAGGCATTTTATGCGTTGTGAGAACGCCCTGGAATCTGAAATGAATGCCTGCCTGGAGGGTTTAGAGCTAGCTCTAGCTCACACCGAGCTGCCGATCGTCATTGAAACAGACTGTAGCCAAGGGGTAGCAATGGTGGGAGCTGCTACACAGGATCGTTCGGTACACACTCATCTGGTTGCTGAGATTCAGGGGTTAGTAAAGCAAGGGAGACAAATTATTTTTGTAAAGGTGGATCGAGGGCAAGTTAGGGTTAGTCATGTTCTTGCAAATTTTGCGAGAACGGAGCGTAGTACTGCCACATGGCTTGGCTCAGGACCTGATGTTATGCTTCAGGAGCTGATGCTTGAGTCTCTTGTAACCCCTGTTGCCTTATAAAGGTCCAGTTTTACCCGCAAAAAAAAAAGTACACATCTTAGCCCAAAATAAAAACATCATCTTAGCCTGAATTCCTCGTGGAGGCGAAACTGGGCTGCAGCCCACCGCTCCAAAGTCCGATTTTATTTTACTAGGTAGGCTGCCAGTCAAACTCAGCCCATTAGCAGTTCCAGCTAAATGTTCTCCTCTGCTTCCCAGTTCGACCACAGAACCAAGCGAGCAGAGGAACAGAGCATGCCGCCGCCCTCCATGGGGATTTCGTTGAATCGCTATGTCGATTCTCCTCCTCGCCCCCTCGATCTTCCTCCTTGGCGCCACGATCCAACAGCTCTTGCTCCGTCCGGCCTCGGAGCCCAGCGCCACCCAGGCCCCACTCCTGCACGCACGCCACCACCGGCCACGGCCAGCCGTCAGCCATGAATTCCAGCGCCAGGTTAGGTATGCGCTTCTTATTTCTGTTTTTTTTCACTCATAAGTGGACGCACTCGTGATTTAGATGCCCATTACTAGATATGTGGTATTTGAGTGGAAAAGATACTTATATAACATATGACATTGCCATCTGAAAATATCTTATATCAGTTCTATGATTTGCCCTGTTTTTTATACTTATTTGCTGTTTTCGATGTAATTACCCCCTCTTATCTTTCGTCCACGCTCAGCCACTTTCTGCAAGCATGGCTATAACTATTCCCAAATCACTTTTTTAACAGGGGTTGTCCCAGATTTCATTAACGGAATCAAAATTTTGCTGCAAAATTTGAAAACAGGAAAACAAATATAGAAATAGTGCTAACTTTTGAGTTTAATAAAAACGCCCTTATCAGAAAACAAATGGGCGCAGAGTGATTACAGGTTCCATGCATACAAAGTGATAACTCAAATCGCATATCGACTTAAAGATATAAATTCTTATGGAAGGGCAAATTAAATGAGGAGAAAAGTTTGCATTTTAATTGGAGATCGATGGGCGTATGGAGGGAGTACGCCCATAGGCATGGTAAACATTGACTCTAAACGCTGCCTCAAGTTGATCTACAAGAAGCTATTGCGGATTGGGTGGCCTGGAGTTGGCCGAGCTGACCCTGGATCCCCATTCCAGGAGCTCCTTGCTTGTGTCATCCTTGTGCACGATCACCTCGATGAAGCACAGACAGTCCTGCTTCTCTCCCGTCGCTGTCTCTATTGCGACTGTCAGCTCCTCCTCACAAGTCACCTATATACATGCCACAACATCGATCAATCAACCAACCTAGTTATTTTTCCTGTCAATGCAATTCATCCTGCATGATGAAGATAGGTAGAGACACATTCAAATTCAAGCATGTACCTTGGTGGTCCAGCAATTGCCCTCGCCATTGTGGATGGCGTCGACGAGCCCCGTGTAGTTCCAGTTCTTGATGACGTTGTAGGGGCCGTCGTGGATCTCCACCTCGATGGTGTACCCGCCGTTGTTGATGAGGAAGATGATGCTGTTCTGCCCCAACCGCAGCATCGTTGACACCTCCTGCGCCGTCACCTGGAAGCTCCCGTCGCCGATACAGGCGATCACGCGCTTGTTCCTGGCGCCCTGCGCGTACCCGAGCAGCGCTCCGACCGACCACCCGATGGACCCGTACTGCATCTGGAACTCGTACCCACAACCGTCTGGGAGGTTGAGCTTCTGGCAGTTGAACCAGGAGTCGCCGGTCTCGGCCATGACGGCGTTGTCGCCGGTGAGCATCTCCTGGACGTGCTTGAATAGCACGTTGACGCGCAGCGGCTCACCGGGCTCGCTCTCCCGCGGCTGTCCCTGCGGAACAAAGATCCGCCTGTAGTTTTCGTAGGCCGTGCTGTTCCTCTTCTTCCTCAGGCGTTTGCCCAGCTCTGACAGGAAGTCCTTCATCATGACGCACCCGAACGTGGGGCCATCGCTGACGGTGACCCGGTCGGGCTGCACGATCACCGCCTTCTCCTTCTTGAGCAGGAAGGAGTATCCCACCGAGCTGTAGTCGTTGAAGATTGGGCCGGCGAAGAGGTAGGCGTCCGCCGACTCCACGATCTCCGTGCAGAAGGCTGTGCTCACCGCACCCCAGTAGGTCCCGATGAACCGTGGCAGCGTCTCCGCCACCAGCCCTTTTGCCGAAGGCATGACTGCCACTGCGTACCCGCTCGCGTCCGCTAGCTCCTCGAACGCCGCGCCGGCCTTGGCCACCCGGAGATTCGGCCCCGCCACCATCACCGGCTTCACAGCCTTGTTCAGAAACTCCACTGTCGCCTGCAGCGCTGCCTCGAGTCCCATCGGGTTGCTTTGTCTCACGGCGATGCAGTAGGGGACAGGTTCGTGGAGGAAGGTGTGGTGGGAGACGCGGGGGAGGTTGCAGGCGACGCTGATGTAGACGGGCTTGCTCTCCTTGAGAGCCGTCGCGATGGCCTTGTCGACCTGCTCGTGGGCGTCGTCGAGGTTGTTGATGACGACCTGGTGGCAGGTGACGGTCTGGAAGCAGCGGAGCTCCTGGGAGAAGTCCGGGAGGCCGATGGTGTGGTGGAGGATGCGGTTGGTGCCGTGGTCGTTGGAGTTAGGCCCACCAACGAGGCAGATCACGGGGAGGTTCTCGCTGTAGGCGCCGGCGATGGCGTTGAGAACGCTGAGCCCGCCGACGGTGAAGGTGACGGCGCAGGCGCCCACGCCCTTGGCGCGCGCGTACCCGTCGGTGGCGTAGCCAGCGTTGAGCTCGTTGCAGCAGCCTACGAGTCGCAGGCCTGGCTCGGCGATGAGTTGGTCCAGCAGGGCCAGGTTGAAGTCCCCGGGCACGGCGAACACGTCGCTGATGCCCACCTGCACAAGCCGCCGTGCAATGTGGCCACCCAGCGTGGCCTCGGCAGAGGCGACCATGGAGGCCGGCGAAGACGTACCGAAGGCCGCAGGGCACGCCATGACGCGGTTGGCGACCACATTGTGCCCATTCAAATATCCATTGCGGTTCTCCATGATCAAGAACAGACAAGTATGTATGCGAGCAAGGAGGATAGGGTCTAAAAAGAGGGACTAGGAGTACTGTTCTCTTGGGATGGTTTAGTCCTGTTGGTCGTGTTAATTTATCTGGGCTAGCTTGCTTTCTAAATTCCGGCGGTTAAGGACGGACAATTTCCGTGCTAATTTATCTGGGATAGCATGTACCATGTCACCACGCAGCTACCTTCCAACTGACATGTTGTATGGTTTATCCAAATCTTCTCCTGATTTCATTTCAACCATCATGATTATCACTAATTAAATCACTAAACTAAGCACGGCACGGTTCACGTGGACAGGGTGGATTCACCCAGGGAGATATTCAACGAGAAGGTGATCTGGAACCAGTACGAGTTCTTGGTATTTTAATTGGGTCCTGGTTGGGACGCTGCTCTTCTGCTCTTTATTAAGGAGAATTGACTAAGCATCATGTGGTACATTATTCGTGATCCAATTATGGTTCTCAACCAATAATAATGTGTGCAGAGTCAATGTACGAAAACTTTAATCATATTTTTGCCGACTGGAAGACGAGGGAAAAAAAAAGAGAAGAGATAAAGGGAGTGGTGTTTTGACTCCCTGGTGCATATTCACTCTTTACTCAAAATGTATTTTGGACGTATTTTGAAATGTCAGAAAAATTGAAAACAAATGTTCGTGCATGGATATTTACATGCTATGTGTTCACAACATCGATTCACAAAAAAAAAACATTTTGTTGGCTTGTATAAAAAAGACTAATTTTGTTGCTAAAATAAGGCCTCCCTTTACACGAGACTTTTTTGTCTTCTTTATAAGGACGCAAAAAATATCGTTTTTGGGTGAAACACTTTTGGAACACATAAAATGTGAATATGTATCCGCGAAATCTTATGTCAGTTTTTTTTACATCTTATTTTTTTTTTCAAATACAGTGGATTTCAAGGAATTACGTATATAGGTAGGGTAGATATACAATGCCCTACGAACAACACTAACACCCCTCCTCGATCCGAATCTTGTTAAGGTTGAGATTATGCTTGTTTCCCTCGAACTGTCGAGCTGGGAGCACTTTTGGGAAGTCGCCTGCTACTGGATCATTAGAGAGAATAATCTTAATTATTTGCTACTCTCTCTCTGACAAAGTAAAAGTCCACCCTGATGTGTTTTGTTACTGCATGAAATATATTATTTGACGACAAGTAAATTGCTGCCACATTATCACACTACAGACATGGAATTTTATTCTTCTCAATTCCAAGTTCACAGAAGAGTGATTCAAAGTTTCTAACCATGTATTTCAGCGTGAGCATTTGCTAAAGATATGTATTATGCCTCTGCACTGGACCTGGAGGCTATTGCAAGTTTTCTAGCACTCTAAGAAATAAGGTTTGGTCCAAAATATACTGCAGATCCTCGTATAGATTTTCTGTCATCTAATAACCTGCCCAGTCAGCATCTGAAGAGGCAATTGAAAGTGTAGAATATGATCTTCTGAAGGCTATTCCAAGACTCCCGCTCCTTTAACACATGAGTAATGAGTTGGTGCTTGAGGTTTATTTTTATAACCAGGTGGCAGCTTTATATATACTTCTTTCTTTCATAATACCATGAAGAAACACGTTTTTTGACATCTACTTGCCTTACGCTACATAATTTTGAGGCTCAAATACATAGAACAAGTTGAGTAGTAGCAATTTTTTATAACAACATTGAAGGTATCTTCTAATATATCCCATATAATTTCTTAAAGCCTGCTGCTAATAACATGTCCTCATGTCTATCAATAGCTCCATTAATTTTTCTCTTAATTCTATAAAAATCACTTGCAATCTATGAGGTTTTTACTTTGATAATGTGGTACTAAGTGCCAAAAAAATCCACTATGGCCGTGCGTTATTCATCTATTGCATTTTTTTCAAAAAAATTGGCTAATGCTAAATGTGAGTTTTTAGGTTCACTAGATAGACAAGATAAACCATAGAGAAGTTCAAAGGGGGTATTAGGAAACCAACTCCTTTTGTGGAAATGTTTCCCTTATTCCAAGTAAAGGACAGGGGGGATTCCTACTCAAACTGGTCCTGGAGGTCTACTATATAAGTAGGGAAACTGCTACCATAGTCATATACATCTAGCCACTGGGGATACTGGGATAATAAAGAAGACAACACTACACTACATATGGTATCTATTTCTTTCTCCTTTTTACATGTGTTCCAAGGGATTCTGAACAACTTTTTTCAAATCAGTTTGATGCCGCCCGCATCATCTTCCTATGTTCTCGCCCACACGTGCTTCTCTTCTCCCCGGGAACAATGTTGTTTTGCTTTACCGTCTCCTCAAGATATCCATTACAGGGGAACAAAGCACTGTTCTACATGTCCTAGGTCCGAGTAGCCGCCACGTACTATAGGCCAGACCACAATGGGAACTCCAATCTAAGGGCATCTCCAGTCGTTCGCCCCCCCCCCCCCCCCCAGGTTTTGGTGCAGCGGTTTTTTGCGTTAGCGCCGGCCCGCACCAAAACCTGGGGGGTGGGGGGCGAATTTACGAGCCGTTCGGCGGCCCAGGAAAACACATGGCAACATCAATTTGAAAGTTCTTGTTCCCGCCCCAAAAAATAGCCCGAGTTCGGCGATCAAAGCAGCCCCAGTTGGGAAGGTGAGGTTGGGGTTGAAACCACCATGGGTGTCAGCGTCGGCGTACCCAGAGGAGTAGTGCGGGGGCGCGTTCAGCGCGGCGACGGCGATGGCGAGGCGATGGTGGTTTGGCTCCACTCGGCGAACTGAGGATGAGGATGAGGAGAGAAGCCGCCCCTCCGCTTGACCGGCGGCGCGGTAGACGCAGCCGGAGTTGGCGGCTCATCCAGCACCTCCACCTCCTCTTCCTCTTCTTTTTCCTCTTCGGCGGCCTAGCCCTCGGCCTCCGCCAGTTGCGCGGCCAGGAGCCTCCGCCGCTGCGCCTTCTACCTCGCCCGGCGCTGGATGTTGTCCGACTGGAGATGCCCTAAGGACCGTGGTGTCAAGACTGGTAAGAGGGTATGTGTAAGGAGAATGGTTTCATGGGTCATTGAATACAACCCCGTCGCAGCTCAGCCGAGAGCTGGCCGGTGAGATTGCTAATCCAAATTAAAGTTTGTAATTTGCAGATTTTATGCTTCGCCCGACATGCTGCAATCTCATGTGATCTTTGCTGCAAACAAAACCCTCGGGCGACAAGCTACGATGAGTCTATGTGCCTACTGCAATTGTTGCGTTAATGTTGTCCTGCAACTATTGGTCTGCATGTTGCATTACACGTGCTGATTTTGTTAAAGATCTACTAAGACCAATTGAGATATGTTGCATACACATATTTTTGTGCTTGTTTTGTGTCTTTGTAATCCTGTGATGCTTTTTGCTTGATTTGATACATTGCTAGAGTATACGTTCAAACAATGCTGTAAATGAACAAAAAATTATTGCACGGGTGAGGATATGTTCTTACATCGGATGGACATCAAGGCAACCAATCCGGTTCCTCTCACCGCTCAGCTGATGCTTACCATTGGCATCTAGGATAACGTAGTAGTAATCTTATCAGACTATTTTCTTTCTAGCTAAACTTGTTTAGTTTGTTAAAGGGTAGTCGGCATTGACAGTCTGAACCTAAGCACCTGATTGATAATGTGGTAAACTAAATTTTTTGTTGCAAATCTAGCCTGATGTTGTCCTGGAATGGAACACTCTGCTTATTTCCACTTGAGTTAATTTTTTCTGGCTATATTGCCTAGCTACTTGGTTCCGTTGCCACGTTACTGAACACAAGGAGGCGGTACAGTAATTTAAACAGAGAAATATTGTGAGTAATTGATAGTTTCTTGCTGCAGTCTAATTACATGTTAATATTGCACCAGGATTACATAGCCAGGATCTGAAGTCCATTGCAACACGCTCCTTCTCTTCAGAAATTTGAGCCGATAAGGTCACCGAAAATTCCTCCAGCGCTGCTGCTTTGGACAGCAGAAACTGCACAAGTGTCCTGTCAAAGGTACTCCCACCGTACTTTGCGATGCTGATCTTCCTCAGGCAATGATCCAGACATGGGACGTGCATCCGCGACAGGTTCTTTTTCATCCACTCATAGTCGACATCCTCGACGACGAACGAGTTCTCTGGCTCATCGTCGGAATGGTCGTCCTCCTCCTCCTCATCGTAATACTTCTTCTTCTTCAGATCCCGAGGAAGCAGAGACAGCACTTCCAGGTTCTTAGCATTGACGAGCATTACGGCGACAGACAGGACGGCGTGGTGAGCGGCTAAGAAGCCCTTGAGGACCAACTGTCGGAGCTTTGGTAGGTGGCCGGCGATTGCTGTGAATAGGTTGCAGTAGTAAGCCATTGACGGGTGCAGCGCGAGGAACAGGTACGTCAGGTTCTTGCACCGACTGATGAGCTCTGCCAGGGGAGCGACATCCTGTGGCCCTTTGCTGGTGAGGTCTTCGCAGATGTCGATGGTGACCGCGGACACATGGTCGTAGCTCGCGACGTCAACAAACCTCGCGTCGCGAAACAGGCCGCCCTTGTACCACATTGACAGGAGGCACCCGCTGCGCAGCACGACACGGGTGGCGTTGTGGCAGCAGATCATGGCGAAGCTCCGGAGGCTCTCGCTGGGCACGACGATCTCCCTGGCGCCTGGGCACTCCTCGAGCGTCAGGTCGGCGAGACGTAGGCAGGCGGAGAGCAGCTGCTGGATTACTCCGTTGGGGACCATGATCCGTTTGAGGCAGATCGTCTCCAGCCACGATGGGGCGACGCCGAAGTCCCAGGGCAGGTCGAGCACCCAGTTGGTAAGGCGTAGGCGGCGCAACGTGGCGCACCGGAAGAGCTGCGGCGGCGTCTTGGCGTACCGGTTCCTTTCATACTCGGGGAAGTCCGCGGAGGGCCTCTCCGATGGGACACCGAAGGGGCAGAGCTTCCCGCCGCAGGCGTACGTGTTCCGGAGCGAGAGATCGACCTCCTCGGCGCCGGACGTAGTGGCGATGCCGACCCATTGGTGGAGGAGATCCTCCGGGGCGTCGTGCGCGACGAGACGGAGTGCACGGATCGGCGTCGCCTGGGCTTTGGAGAGCATCGCGGCCGTCACCTGCAGGTCGAAGCACACGGGCCTGCTTTTTAAATGATAGCGGCCGGCGATCTTTTTGTCGACGAGGTCGACGACGGGCACGGCGCGGGGACGCGGCGCCAGCGGTGGGACAGCGTGGAGGCGCGCGCCGCCTCGACGGAAGGGAGGTGGGAGAGGACGCACACCAGCGCCCTGTCCGGCAGGGCGCTCAGCCGGTCCTCGCCCATCTTCTTCTTCGTCTTCCTACGACCCATTGGTGAAGACGTCCGATGCGAGCGCGGCTGCTCATGACGACGAGTTAACTAATAAAACGAAAATAGATCAGATCCTACAAGCTTTTCTTCCTTAACAAACTTGTACAGTACACGTCTTCTAATTTGTTACGAAATTGCTCTTTCCTCTAGCATTTAAACCGGTACCGTCTATGTTTCGAACGAATTTATTCCTGATTTTATGCATTGCACTTGGCAACCTGCAGCCAAGATCGGATCAGAAGTTGCAGACCACCGGGTGAACAAAGGAACGATCGGCATTGTTCTTCTTCTTCAAGCAAGATCATGGAGTCGCCGGCGTTGAAGCACCGAGACCGCATCAGTGGCCTCCCGGACGACGTGCTGGGCCACGTCCTCTCGTACCTCCCGAACAACCAGGCCGGCCAAGCTGCCATGCTCGCCCGGCGGTGGCGCCACTTGTTCGGCCACGTCCACACCATCTCCTACGAGGAGCCGCACTGGAAGGGCGAGGATTACGACGACGGCTATACAAGCGATTACTACTACCCCACTTACGAGCAGAAGAGCGCCAGCGCCACGCTCCTGGACAAGATCAGCGCCGCTCTCCTCTGCCGTCGCCGCTGCGCCGGCCGCCACGTGCCGCTGCGCGCCTTCCGCGTCGCCTTCGACGAGATCTCGCCGTGGGACGCGCGCCACGTCGACGACTGGCTCTCCTACGTGCCCGAGTACGCCGTCGGCACGCAGCCGCTCCACCTCGACCTCAGCTTCGTCATCGCCCGCATCTGCAAGCGTGACACGGGAGGCGACCGTCGAGGCCTCGACGAAGACTTTTTCGGCGACACGGACAGCGACTCTGACGACGAAGAACATGGGCCGTACTACCAGTACGCCCTTCCCAGGAGGCTCTTCTCCTGCGCTGCCCTGAAGACGCTCTGTCTCAGCCACTGCCGGCTGAAGCTGCCGGCCGAGGTGAACCTGCCGTGCCTTGAGACGCTGCGCCTCACGGGCATCCGCCACGACTCCGGCAGGAGCGTCCAGAGGTTGGTCCTGAGCTGCCCCTGCCTCACCGACCTGACGCTGGAAGCCGTCCACCACCTCAGAACGCTCTCCGTCCTCGACAGACCCCTCCGCCGCTTGGCGCTCCGGTGCTGCCACAACGCCGAGTCCGTCCACATCGACGCATCTGAGCTCAGGTCCCTCGAGTACCGCGGCGCCGTGCCGCCTGAGTGGTTCCTCACCCTGCAAGCCACGCAGACATCAGACGGGTTCCTCTCGTGCGCCGTGGACATTTGCATGCCGGTAACCGGAACGTGGCGGAGCACGCCAAGTTCAAACAGTTCATGTCGACCTTCGCGGCCTCGAGGCGCCTCCACCTGCACCACGGCCGCCTCCACACCGCGTGCTTCGACGACGGGCTCCCCATGTTTCCCCATATGACGCGGCTCGTGCTGCAGGGCTGCGTGGACAGCCTCACGTTCGTCGGCGCAGTGCGCGGCATCCTGGAGCGGGCGCCCAACCTGGAGGTACTGACGCTGTACATGGCAGAGGAAAAGGAGCAGGCGAGTGGTAAGAATCGGAAGTGTGGCCGCGGCAAAGCTGCCGCCGTGGCTGTGTTTCCCGATGAGGAGGGCTTCTCGGCGCCGTGCCTGCGGCTGCGGGTGAAGGAGATCAACCTGGTGCACTACGAGGGGAACGAGACGCATAGGACGCTGGCGCGTCTCCTGTTGAGTAACGCGATGGTGATGGAGAGGATGTGCGTCGTGTTCACCCCGGAGCGTTTGGCGGTGCAGGTTTGTATGAAGGAGGAGATCGAGGGCTGGGTAAGGGCTGAATGCGACGATAGGATCTTCCTGTAATCATCAGCCTCTGCTCAGGAGTAAGTAATCGCTGGAGGTTGTGGCTGCGACCTGATAAATTTCCTGTAATCAGCTTCTGATAACTTGTACACGTATGTCCTCGAATTTCTGATAAATTTGGTGCTTAATTATCCCCGAGTGTTTCTGGTATATATTTGCATACAAGCAAAAAAGGTACTAGTAATAATAAAAATCTTGCTACAAAATTCCCAATTGTAATTGTGATTTTGGTTTCGCGGTGGAACATGTCACTGAAGCCAAGTCATATGTAATATCACTGCACTGCAGAGTAAATATTTATGAAGTCTGTTCCGTGTCTCGAATTCCTGAATCATTGCAATTCGTCTGCTATATTTACTTACCACGAAACAGGCTTTTGCCCCGCTTTATAAATAAAGCAACGACCAACAAACAACCACCGATACAAGAACACCATCACACACACCACACAAGCTGGGGTATCAGCAAACACATCGCCCAAAACGAAAAGAAATGAAGAACATGGTGAATCGACTAAGCGAGAATGACCCTCCATCGCTGCGCCCTCCGAAAGTGTCCCTGAAATTCGCCCGCTATATTTACTTGAATCATAGCAAAGTCAGAATCTGTTTATGAAATAACTGAACTTTCTGAAATCGGTCTTTGCCATATAGGTGGACCTGCACCTCACTTAAGGCTGCAATTGCTCTGGATTTTCAGTCGCTCAGTTGGTGTGGAATGTCAGGTTGTGAGTGGTGACAGCGTCGTTCTTAGTTCTTACCAAGGGCCATGCTTGCGCTCCAGCAGCAAAGATGCTTCGGTTGGGCAGGCTGAGCTGGTTGCGTACGCTTGCATAGAGTTTCTCATTGTTGTAGATGGCAAACCATCCCCGTGCATATCATCTCCTGATGTTTGTCTACCTTGTACAATGCAAATTAGCTTTCATCTAAGGAACACCATAAGCTCCATAGTGCATATTCAGAGAAATATTGTTTGCACTCAGGCAGCGGCTGCAAACAGAGGAAATTTGATTCACACTGAATAATATTAGAGATGGACATATGGTCTGCTAGATATTTTTTTAGATAGGAGGGCCTCGCCCCAATTTTCATTAAAATAAAAACTGATATTACAACTTCCATAATTCAGTTCCACTAGCGTCCGGAGGCAAAACTCCCCCAGAAAAGCTAAAACCATCACCCAGCACTACACTAACTCCAACCTACTCAGCTCCAGTCTTAAGACTAACTTGCAAGGAAACCAACAATAACATATCAAACTAAAAGACCTAAACAGAAAGACAACATCATCAGATCAAACTACACAGCTAGACTACCAGCAACTTTTCCTGCAACAACCACCTGACTTTACTGATTTCTTCTTCCACTCTTCTATTCTCATTTGACTTTACTTTTTCCTGCAGCACCACCAACCACTTGAAGATTTCAGCCACAATTCGTAGCCAGATATCTTGCTCTGCTTGCACTGCAATTCTTGTAAGCCTTGACTTAGTGTAATAGCCCAAGTATTTAACCAATAAGAAATTTGTACAATTATTTCACTAGGGTCGTAAGGAATTACTTTATCGAAACATAAGGCATACCTCGACTTCCACAATGCCCAAATTATATCTGCTACTCCTACTGAAATGAACACCCTGATCTTATCAGGGAAACGAAAAAAAAACAATTATATGCGAGACAGAAGAAAATCTATCATGTATATCAAACACACATTCTGCCCAGGCGTACTTTTTTGCCAGGGAACAATGAAAAAAGCTAAGGACAATACTTTCATTACTACTACTACAAAAAAAAAGGACAAGTGGCCTCCTTTCTTACCTCCTCTATAAGTTAGAACGTCCCTAGTCAGTATACTCTTCTTAAGCACTAGCCACAATTTATTTTGATTTTAGCCGTTACTTTTGATAAGCCACATACCTTTTAAAAAGGACACCCTAATTGATACAACTTAAGTACAATTAAAAAAGACTTAATAGAAAAAACACCAGATTTATTCAAAAACCAATTCCACCTATCTCTTTTCTTCACTAAGCATTACTGCACTACACAAGGAACTTACTACACTCCATGCATAGTTTGTTAATGGACATGTAAAAAAAATTAACCAAGTATCTACATTGCTACTGAACATACATTTTTCGCCCCCTTCCAACCACTATAAAGGAGAGCACTTTTCCTAAAGGCATATAAAACTATATTTTTTGTATCTTAATTGCATGTACACATTTAGGCAGCAAAGTATTCAGTTCATACTTAAAACGGGAACTATCTAATTCACCTCAAAAGAACTTATTTAAAAGAGTATAGAAATCGCTACTGATTTTAAGGTCATAAATGCTTAAAAGACATTTGTGAAGCCCAACTGGGTCAGGACTCTTATTTGTGTTTCAAACTGGAAACAGAAAAGTGATCTCTACCATTGTGAAAGGTTTCCCTAATGTAATTCTAACATTAACAAATATAACATTATCCAGTACACATCTGCCCTAGGAGGTTATTCCGTCCGGCCCATGTAGAGGACTCATATAGAGAATCTTTTCTTAATCTGAAAATTCAAAATAAATTATCTTTCAAACCGTTAATCCAATTGACGATCCCTTTCACGGTTAGACTCGTCTCGGCGAGTACTTTAAAACAAGATCCCATCTTAATATGTTTTGATAAACTTTTTTCGTCGTCAGTTGCCAGGTTATATTACAATAGTTACCATATTAATGGTTAACGGTTATAATCCAAATAATACATAGTTACCGGATAACTTTTACATGCTTTTTGTCAGAGCCATGAGTATTTGATCCACTTTAAACATGTAGAATATGTCATTATCATAAGAAAACATTACATTAGTGAGGAGCAAAGTTCAAAAACCTGAAAAACTCTTTTGATTTTAACCTGGTAACCAACATGACTATGCCTGGTGATCAAGTGAATATAATCTGTCAACTAGAGATCGGGAAAAAGTTACAAAACATATCAATATGGGATCTAGTTTCGAAGATTTCATCGAGACAAAGACAACCGTGAAAACGAATCTAAATTTTGAGTTGCGGTTTAAGAGATAAAATATTTTGAAATTCAAAATCTAAAAGGAATCTACGTGAGCTGCATGTAGGCATAAGTTGGTTGTCTTAATCTAACCGTGCCCACAGATTTCTAATTTAGGGCATGTGTCCTTAGTAGCACAATCCAATATTAATAGCTACAGGACCAAGCAACTTCTTATAATAGGGAGGTAACATACTACAAAAAAACATCTTCTCCTTCAATTAAACATACTTCATGTTCCAAACAAGGGGTAAAAAAATCCTAGCATGATACTAGCTCCAGCTACTCTAAATACTAAAAAAAAACATGAACAGTAGCCTCTATCTCTGCCTTAATTTTCCTAAACTGAAGACCAACTTTACTTGCTAGATTTTGCAAAGACCATTATCTTCCTCAACAACTACTACCGCATTAGAAAAAAAATCCCTACTGTCCTCATCCTCTGCTACTCTACTTTTACTTGGCCAAAATTTGGTATGTACGAATTCACGACCATAGGGCAGATGATGTATTGTTTCCTACTTTTACTTGGCCAAAATTTGGTCATCCTAATCGAGGCCTTTATCTATACTACTATTAAAAGAGCAAACATGTTGGGATACTGATGGGGTGATGCCCAACCGGGTAGGCCCAGGACCCCGAGTCGGCCGTCAAGGCCGGGTGGCCCAAAGCCCACCCGATGTACATCTTCCAGGATACCGGGTCCCCGAGGATCCCGGTATGACGGCTCGGGGAAGCGGCAGCGGATATCTCCGAATCAGTCTGCGATTGTGTATCCCGAAGAGTGCGCTCCACGAAGCCGCACTTGTAGGCAGGATAGCTAGCGCCGCCAGCAGAACCCTTCATTCCCTGTAAACCCTAGCCGGCTCCCTATATAAAGCCAGCAAGGAGCAACCCTAGAGGCAGACTCATCTCATTCCATAGCCTCCGGAGCACCCGCAAGCTCTGGTGCGCACACCATTGTACACCCCATTCAAGTCCAAATACATCCAAGCAGGAGTAGGTCTTTACTTCATACAGAGGGGCCGAACCTGGGTAAACTCTGTGTGCAACCTCTCTGTGAATCCTACGTCGCCTGGCTCACACCCGAGTTAAGCCACCCTGTATGGCATCTGCCGCGATTACCCCACGACAGTTGGCGCCCATCGTGGGGCTAGCGATCGCGGGAATTTACTTCATGGAGAGTCCTGAACCCGGCACTGGCGTCTACTTCAGCCCTCAAGCCATGTCGGGTCGCGGTGACATCGTCACCGGCAGCTACTTCGAGCACGGAGGGATCGGCTACGTCGCCGATCCACACACTTGGGGCAGGCCCAACTACGCCCCGATCACTCGCGCGATGGCTATCCCGTTCAGGACCGCCGTCACCGCCTACGTCGGCTTCTGCGGCTCGGATGAGGAAGGAGTCGCCAGCAACTACAATGGTACTTCCTCCCCCGTCGACCCGCTCGACGAAGCCACTGTCGACGCCGCGGCTGCAAACCACTTTGCACCCGCCCCATCCGCCGAGACCGTCCAGATCTCAAACGACGACGACACCGGGTCGATCTTGCCCGTTCTCGACTATGAGTCGGAGGGCTCGACCGATCTGGCCTCGGACGGCACGGCAACACCCGCCCACATCTACATGACGGGCGAGGCGGCAAACTCTGCCGCCGCCAAACCTGCGGCAACCAACGCCGCCACAGCAGAGGCCAACGCGCAGAAGCAGCGCGACCAGGCACGGCGCGAGCAGGAGGCTCGCGAAAAGCAGCAACGCGACGAATCTCTCGCCGCCCTGCGAGGACAAGCAGGTCGGGCGGCTGACCCGCTCAGCACCTCGATCACGCCGGCGAACGTCGTCGACCAGGCGACACAGCTCGAGCAGCTGCGCCGGAAGATGGCCCTCCAGCAGGAGGAGATCCGCCAGAAGGAGCTGGAGGTCGATGCTCAGTCGACCGCTCTCTCCGCGGTCACTCGGCATCACAAAAACCGCAAGTCGCGGCTTAATCCTGATGCACCAACTCGCGCGCTCGACAACGCCTTCGCACGCGAGACAGAGCTGGAAAGGCAGCGCGACGAGCCCAGCGGCTCGAGTCAAGTCCGCCTCAACCTCGCCCGACGATGCCGCCTCCGGCGCCGCGGCCGCCTCCGAACCCGCCTCGTCCTCAACCCCAGCCGCGGAACGACGACGACGCCGACCTCGCGATTTTCGGCACCCCAGTCGATTGCATGACTGCCGCCGCCTCTCTCTTCAAGAGGATCCGGGTCAAGGACAACCCCTATTGGAGCAAGGGTGCAAGCTGGTGGACAAGGCGCTGGAGCTGCAGGAGAACATGTCGCAATCTGACGGCAAGCTCTACTCCAGATCGCCACCCAGCGAGAAAACGGCCTCGGCACCACACCGAAGCCAGGGAAACAAGGGTTCCCCCAGGCGTGACGCTGCCCCACAGCCGCCACGCAGTCGGCACGAGGAGCCGGCAGTGTCGAGCAACGCGAGGGCTGGAGGCAACCCGCCTCGGCTCGCCCGCAACGACGCCCGGCACACCATCAACAACAACCAGGCGCAGGCGCGCTCCAATCACTCCGCTCCGGATCTACGCCATCACCTCAACGACAAGCGCGCCGAGGCGACGCGCAACAGCAACGACGACGACGACGTCGGCCCTAGATGCTTTGGACCCGCCATCAGAGGCGAGCGTTTCCCTAGCAGCTTCAAAGGACCGAGAGAGGCGCCCAAGTACAACGCTGCCATGAACCCGGAAACTTGGGTCCAGGACTACTTGGCCGCCATGAGCATCCAGAACGCGTCTTCGCTCTGTTGTGCGCGCTATTTTCCTCTCATGCTTGAGGGAACGGCTCGCACTTGGCTCAACAACCTCCCCAGGAACAGCGTCAACTCCTGGGGCGAATTGAAGAGGCTCTTCATCACCAACTTCGAGGGGACCTGCAAGCGCCCGGCCACGGTCGAGGACCTCAAGCGCTGCGTCCAGAAGGAGGGCGAGTCCACTAGAAAGTGGTATCGCCGAGTCGCCGACCTCATCAACTCGGCAGAACACCTCAGCGTCGACACGGTGCACTCCCACCTTGAGGACAACACCACCTTCGAGTCGCTCAAGCAGAAGCTGCGGCGCTCGCACAAGGGTGACATGACGATGGGCCAGCTACTCGCCATCGTGCACAAGTACGCCGAGTCCGACGTCACCAAGGACGACTCCGAGGAGGACGACGACGAGAAGAAAGGCGGCAAAAACAAGAGCAAGGCCAAGCACTCCAGCGCTCATAAACGCAAGGGTGACGGCGGCTCCGAGCTTGTAGCCGCCACGGCTGCGGGGGGCCGCGGCTTCAAGAGCCAACGCGGCAACTTCCCGCGAAAGAAGCTCACCGCCACGGAGATTCTGGCCATGCCGTGTAGGTATCATAGCCTACCCGGCAAGCCAGCCGGCCACACCACTGACGAGTGCAGCTGGACTGCAGAAATCGTCAAGGCCAAGACCGGTGCCAAGAAGCGGGCACCCGACGGAGACGACGACGGTGAGCAGCAGCAGGGCATGCCTCCCACTGCCGGCTTCATGGGCCACACCTTCGTCGGCCTCGATTCCAGGCGGGAGGAGAAGGTCATACGGCGCGCCGTCCACGCGACTCTGCCAGACGTGCCCCAGTGGCTCGACTGGTCAGAGCAGCCGATCACATGGAGCCGTCAAGACCACCCGCCCCGCGTCGATTACCCGGGCAAATTCGCTCTGGTGGTCGCGCCCCAGGTCAAGGGCTACATCTTGACCAAGACATTGATGGACGGGGGTCGAGCATCAACATCCTCTACTACGAGACGTTCCAACGCATGAAATTGCGTGACGAACAGCTAGTACCCACCATCACCACCTTCCACGGCATCGTCCCGGGAAAGAAGGCCTACCCGCTAGGCAAAATCGCACTCGACGTCGTCTTCGGCACCGCCAAGAACTTCCGGCTCGAGAAGATCTGGTTCGAGGTGGTGAACTTCCGTAGTTCCTACCATGCGATCCTCGGGCGACCCGCCTTTGCCAAATTCATGGCAAGGCCCTGCTACGCCTACCTGAAGATGAAACTGCCGGGTCCGAACGGCATCATCACTGTACACGGCGACGTCGACCGCGCCATCGAGTGCGAAAAGGGCAACGCCGTCTTTGCCGAGTCCGTCATCGCCACGGAGCAGCTGGAGCAACTCAAGCTGCAAGTCGACCCCAACGACATGACCATCGTCAAGAAGCCGACTCTGGACTCACGCGACAAGTTCCAGTCGGCACAGGAGACCAAGCGCATCCCGCTGGTCGAGGGCGACTCCTCCAAGACGGCGGTGATCGGCTCGCACATGGACGTCGCATAGGAAAGCGCGCTCTGCGACTTCCTCCGTGAGAATCGGGACATCTTCGCATGGAAACCATCTGACATGCCAGGCGTCCCGAGGGAGCTCGCAGAGCACAAGCTCAACGTTGACCCCAAGCTGAAGCCAGTGAAGCAGTTCCTGCGTCGCTTCACTGGTGAGAGACAGAAGGCTATTGGCGAAGAAATAGCCCGGCTCCTAGCTGCCGGGTTCATCGCCGAAGTCATACACCCGGAATGGCTTGCCAACCCGGTGCTCGTTCTGAAGAAGAACGGAACATGGCGGATGTGCATCGACTACACGGCTTGAACAAAGCCTGTCCCAAGGATCCATTCGCATTGCCACGCATCGATCAGCTGATCGACTCGACGGCAGGGTGCGAGGCGCTATGCTTCCTCGACGCCTACTCCGGGTACCACCAGATCAAGATGGCGCCCGAAGATCAGGAGAAGACGTCTTTCATCACGCCCTATGGCGCGTTTTGTTACGTCTCCATGCCCTTCGGCTTGAAAAATGCCGGAGCGACTTACCAGCGGTGCATACAGAACTGTTTGCACGAGCAGATCGGCCGCAACGTCCACGCATATGTGGACGACATCGTCGTCAAGTCCAAGCTGAAGACAGACCTGATTGCCGACCTCACGGAGACATTCACCAACCTCCGCAAGTACAGGATAAAGCTCAACCCGGAAAAATGCGTCTTCGGCGTACCCGCGGGCAAGCTCCTGGGCTTCATCGTCTCCGAGCGAGGCATTGAGGCCAACCCAGAGAAGATCAAGGCGATCGAAGCTCTGAAGAAGCCGGAAAACCTCCGGGACGTGCAGCGGCTCACAGGCTGTGTCGCTGCCCTCAGCCGTTTCATCTCACGACTCGGCGAGAAGGCCATGCCCTTGTACCGGCTCCTCAAGAAGTCGGACACGTTCACCTGGAACGACGAGGCAGACGCCGCCTTGACGGCACTCAAGAAGACGTTGGCCGAGGCGCCGATCCTCGCATCTCCACTAGAAAAGGAGCCGATGCTCCTCTACATCGCCGCGACCAACCGAGTCGTCAGCGCGGTGGTCGTCGTCGAGCGCAAGGAGGAAGGCCACGAGCAACTGGTCCAGCGGCCAGTTTACTACGTCAGCGAAGTCCTGACGGATTCGAAGCAACGTTACCCGCACTACCAAAAACTTGTATACGGTGTTTTCTTTGCTTCAAGAAAATTGCGACATTACTTCATGGGCCACCCGATGACGGTGGTCAGCTCATCTCCCTTAGCTGAAATAATCCGCAATAGAGAGGCAACTGGGCGCGTCGCCAAATGGGCCTCGAGCTGCAGCCTTTCGGCCTCAGCTACGCAGCCCGCACTGCGATCAAGTCGCAGTCACTATCCGACTTCCTCGTCGACTGGATGGAGACACAGTTGCCGGCTCCAACCTATGAAGCCGGCAGATGGACCTTGTTCTTTGACGGGTCAAAGATGTATGAGGGCTCGGGGGCTGGAGTCGTCCTCACTTCTCCCCAAGGCGACAAGATGCGATATGTGCTGCAGATACACTTCACGTGCACTAACAACGTCGCCGAGTACGAAGCCCTCCTACATGGCCTACGCGTGGCCAAGGAGATGGGAGTTAGCCGTATCAAATGTTACGGCGATTCCGACCTCGTCGTTCAGCAAACGATGGGGACCTGGGATGCAAATGATCCCAACATGGCGGCTTACCGCCGGCTCGTCGATCAAGTCGGCGGCCACTTCGCCGGCATGGAGCTGGAGCACGTCGACCGAAGGAAGAACGAGGCGGCTGACGCACTCTCTCGCTTCGGGTCTAAGCGGGACCGAGTCCCACCCGGCGTCTTCCTCGACCACCTGCACAACCCGTCGGTACGCCCGCCGGCCGAAGTCGACATCGCCAACCCGCCATCATCAGATGCAATTCTGGTGGCGGTAACCCAAGAAACAACGACTGGAGGGAACCCTACATCGAGTTCCTCACCACCAAAAAGCTGCCAGCCGACGAGGTCCTAGCACGGCGAGTCGTGCGCCGGGCCTCAGCTTACGCCATCATCAACAGCGAGCTCTACAAACGCAGCACATCGGGAGTTTTCCTCCGCTGCGTCGAGCCGGAAGAGGGAAGGCGCATCCTTCATGAGATCCACTCGGGAGATTGCGGCCACCACGTCGGCGCTCGCAACCTGGTCGCCAAGGCGTTCAGGCACGGTTTTTCTGGCTCTCTGCTCATCAGGATGCAGTCGACATCGTCCGTCGGTGCATCGGGTGCCAGAAGTACGCCCGGCAGGATCACCTACCCGCCGCGGCTCTGAAGACCATCCCTCTGACATGGCCATTCGCAGTCTGGGGAATAGACATGGTGGGCAAGTTCAAGACAGCTCGCGGTGGCATGACACATTTGCTCGTCGCAGTCGACAAGTTCACCAAATGGGTCGAAGTTGAACCTATCAAGAAACTCGACGGCAAGACCGCAACCAAGTTCCTCCAGAAGCTCATCTTCCGATTCGGCTACCCGCACAGCATCATCACTGACAACGGTACAAATTTTGCCGAAGGAGAGATGAAGGCCTTCTGCAAACAAAAAGGCATCCGTCTCGACTTGGCGTCCGTCGCCCACCCGCAATCAAACGGGCAGGCGGAAAGAATGAACCAGACAGTGCTAGCCGGGATCAAGCCGCGACTTCAAGTTCCACTGGAGCGAACACCGGGTTGCTGGCTGGACGAGCTACCAGCCGTACTCTGGGGCATCAGAACGACTCCAAACCGTTCCACCGGCTACACGCCATTCTTCATGGTGTACGGGGCGGAAGCCGTCATGCCGACCGACCTCGAGCACGACTCGCCTCGGGTCGCCCTCTACAACGAGGAAGAAAATGAAGAAGCCCGCCTGGTCGGCGTCGACCTCCTGGAAGAAGCTCGCGAACTCGCACTCTCCAGGACGGCGATATATCAGCAAAGCCTGCGCCGCTACCACAGCCGCCGGGTTAGAAGTCGCTCTTTCCAGGAAGGCGACTTGGTTCTTCGGCTCATCCAAAAGTCGAAAGGGATGCACAAGCTCTCGGCACCATGGGAAGGACCGTTCGTCGTTAGCAAAGCGATGGGCAACGGCTCCTACCACCTCGTCGACTTGCGTGAGCCGAACAAAAGCTCCAAGTCGGAAGAGGAGACCAAGCGTCCATGGAACATCAGCCTGCTTCGCCCCTATTATACATAGTATCCATTGTAATACTGTGTAATCAATCAAGGAAATAAAGTCGATACACACCCGGCACGCTCGGGGGCTATCGTTTCGATTCAATTATGCTTTCGAGTCTTTATTCTTCCTACTCACACGTTATATGATTGATGGGTTGTCAAAGAGAGCCGGATGCCACGATGCGCGGCTCACCACTGGACCCCCTGCTCACGAAGCAAAATCACAAAAATTGTTGTTTTCTCCCAAGTCGTCAGCTACCCGCACAAAGTGAAGAAGTAGTGCAGCCGGTTCAAACCTAACTTGACAATGAAGCCGCACTCGGACTTTGTCACCATGGGTACCGCGCGCGTCACGAAAAAATCACGCGAAGCACACTTGGCGAGGTCGCACGATCGACTAGCTTACAAAACAAGCGAAAAACAAACAAAGTGACGGAAAGCGCACAAAAAACAAGCATGGGAGTGCCAAAACAAACATTAATAAGCCGCAGAGGCGCACGCTGAAACGCGACCCGGCACATCATACTTGTTTCATTACATAATATTTTTTCGCCCGCAGGCGACAAACCCTAACTACTTCAAAATAACCCCTCTTTTGAAAGCAGGGGAGCAAACTTCAAGACGGAGGAGCCGCCCGAGCAGAAGACGTCGACGCCTCGTTCGTCGCAGCCGGCGGTGGCAGAGCTGAAGCCCTTTCGAAAAGGTACTCCGACGCCGGCTCCCTGTCCGCCACCTCGCCAAGGTCGTTGCCCTCAGGCACCACGTCGAAGACGAAGTCGTCGTGGTCGACCATCTTGGCAGCCCGGCAGGCGTAAGGGGCGCAGTACTGGAGCACCGGCTGCAGATCGATCTCCCGGCCGCTGCTATCGGTGGGGATGCTGGCCGTGATCTTGTCCACGTTCGTCTGCCTATACCGGCCTCGCACAAGCCCGAGGGCAATGCACGCGCCGGCTCGGGCCGACGACTCCCGCACCCAGGTGATCACCTGGGGCATCAGCTCCAGAACCCGCAACACCTTGCAGACGGGTGCGGGGACGCCTTCCTTGGGCGACAGCATCTGGACGACCTTGCTGGCCCGGCCGTGAACGTCACGGGCGAAGACTCCGAGCCGGTGGACATGCTCCGAAGCCGTCAGGCCAGCCGTCTCCTCGCCTGCTCAACAAAACAAAAATCAACAACAAGGCCACAAGTCAAGTAGGCACAAACTGCAAAGGGTCGCATGAAATCTTTACCCCAGATGCCAACGGCGAGGGTGGCAAGCCGCTCGGTCAGCTCCTTCATCTCGCGCTCAGCCTCGCCGGATTTGCGCTCGAGCTTCTCGAGGTCCTCGCCGTACCCCTTGGTCGCCTGGGTGAGGGCGGCGTCCGCCTCCTCCTTCTGCTTGCTGAGCCGCTCGCAGGATTCCTGCACCGCGGCAAACGCCTGCGTGTGCCGGCTCTCCTGCGCGGCCAGCAGTTGCTGGTGCTCAGCGACGGAGATGAAGCCGTCGCGCGCCTTCTTCAGCTCCTCCTGCAGGCGGCGGGTCTCCTGCTGTTCGGCTTCGAGGAGCCAGGACAGCTCCTGCAGTTCACAAACAATAAACAATCAAGAAGAGGCATGGGGGCTACGCCACGGGTTACCTCTACACCAACATTTGCTAACCCGGGGGCTAGCCCCAACAAAAAAAAAAAATAATACGCCGGGTCAGGAACCCGGGGGCTACGTTCCGAGTGGCATACACACCCCCACCGGCCTGCCTCTACATCGACATTGGCAAACCAAGGACCACTATTCGCCAAATTTGCATCCAGAAAACTATGAAGACCCAAGCCGCTTTCTACGAACGCGACTCGGGCCTTGGGGGCTACATATACGCTACGGACGCAACAGGTGCAAGAAGGATTCTACGTACCTGGTGCGCATCCATCGCTGTCTGGATGGCGGCTCGGAAGTCAGGCCGGGCGCAGATGCACCCGGGACGGAGCTCGGGGGCTGGGCAGTCAGCCCACCCGACGAGGAAGCCGTCACGGTGGCGCGGGTCGTCGTCACCACCAGCGCCGTCTCCGGCTGAGGCGTGGCACCCATGTGCCAGCCGGCACGGTGTCATCAATAGTGGCCCCCTCGGGTCGAGGGGGCACAATAACTTCGTCGCCTCCGCCGGTGGAAGGCGGAGGACTCGGCGCTCTCGTGGTCGGCTCCGCGACGTGCGCGGCAGGCTCCGCCCGCTGGGAGTCGCTCTCCAGCGCGTCCTCCATGTCACTGAGGGACGCGTCCTCAGCCCTGCGACACTCGCACGGGTCAAACTCAAGATAGCGTTTCCAGTGGAACTTTGGATGAGGATCAGCAGCAGACCTGTCACCCGCAGGTGGAAGAGTTGAGGTCCGAACTCCTCGGAAGCGAGGCGCAGGCGGCGAGTCGGCGCGAGCCCTCGCAGGGATGTCCCGCAAGGCCTTCTGCCTCCGCTCGGCAACGACGGTGCGCTGCACGGCAGCCCCAGCCGATCGCTCCGGTGGCGGCGGCGTCGGGTTCGCCGACTTGGAGCGCTTGGAGTTGGGCCCGGCGTCCTCAGCCGCAGGCCTACGCCTCCGCCGGATGCGGAGCGGCTGATCATCTTCATCATCTTCTTCAGCAGGCGCCGGGTTCTTGGACCCGGCGCGTTCTTCTCTTCCTTCTTCTCCTTCCTCCTCATCCTCAGACAGGATGGGGATCGGTTGGCGGGAGGAGAAGGCGGCTCGTTGCCCATGGTGGCGCTGTCGGCTTCGTCGTCAGAGTCGCGCTCGACGACGTCGTTGGGGCCGGCAAGCACCGTGGGAGCGTCTCCGCGGATCGGAGGAAACTCCTGAACTCGACAAAGCAGGAAGGATCGGTATAAAAAGACCAAGAAAAGGAAAGTGTTTCGAATCGTCAAGCAAAGGGACTCACCTCAGGAGCCGGATGCTTGGCGGAGTAGGCCTCCAGGCCGCCCACGATCCACTCGGGGCCGGGTGGACCGTGACACGCTTCATCCGCAGCGTGAATTGCTCTACCGACTCGAACAATGTCGGGTCATGGCGCTGCGGGTCCTTCGTCCCCTTGTACTCGCAGATCAGCGAGGGCCGGTGCTGCAGAGGTGCGATCTTCCTCTTCACCCAAGTGGCGATGAGGTTCAGACCCGTCAGCCCTCCGTTCTTCAGCTCCTGAAGCCGCGCCATCAGCCGGCGCACCATGGGCAAGTCGGCGTCGCGCGGCAGCTCCTGAAGATTGCGAGGCCGGCTCGGCGATGGCGAGAAGCAGGGGATCCCGATCTCGCCGTCAGGCGCCGGCTCCCGCATGTAGAAGCCCGACTTCCTCCAATACACTTTGGAGGGGAGGCCGAGATCCAGGTAGTCGACGTCGCCGCGGACCTGGAAGTTGAGGCCGCCGCAGGGCGCCATGTCGCCACCCTTCCCCAGTTTGCCGTGGAAGATCCACAGCCACAGCGGGAAGAACGGGGCGCACCCGAAGTAGCCCTCGCACAGGGTGACGAAGCAGGCGAGATGGAGATCGAGTTGGGCGTCAGGTCATGCACCTGAAGCCCGTAGAAGTCCAAGAATCGCCGGAAGAACTCCGACGTGGGGAAGCCCAGCCCGCGCTCGAGGAATGCGAGGAAGGCGACGAACTCGCCCGGCGATGGCCGCGGGCGAGGATCCGCGGAGGCGATGCGCCACCGACGCTCCGACGCCGGCGGCAACAAGCCCTCGTTGGCGGCTTGCTCCAGCGCCTGCGCCGTCACCGACGACCTCTCCCACTTGTTCTTGGGCGCCACCATCTTGGCCGGAGAAGAGGCGGAGGAGCAAGAGTGTCCAATGGCTGCGGCGGCGATGCGGCGAAGATCTCAGGCGCGAGCTGCTCGAGAAAGTGGCGGCGAGCGAAGAAGAAATGGAGATGAACTCACCAGCCGCACTCCCCTGCCGTTTTAATAGGCACGGTGAGTGGAGCCGTTACCGCAGTAAATGGCGCCGCCCACGTCGTCCACGTCGCCCACTATCGCCACGTCGCACGACGCCTCGATTCCCGCGCGACGCCTCGGTTTCCACGGGAGCGTGCCGAAAAATGCGGCTCAGATTCGGCCACGTCGCTCTGTCACGACGCTGTGGATCGATGGATCGGGCGCGTGCGGGTCAAGAAGCGTCATCATTGCCACTGCTCCATCCCGAGGTGGAGGCAGTCGATGCGCCGTCAAGTCCCATCAATCGACTCGGCGCCAGACGGACAAACACTACAGGACAAACGGTCAAAGATGCCGTGACGTCAGACGGAGAAGGCGAGGAGACAACCCGCACCGAGGCGAGTCGGAATGGCAAACGTCCCGACGGGCACAAGCCGGCATCAAACAAAAACTTGAGTTAGACCGGGCGTTAAAAGCCAAAATCCACCACTCCGAGCCGTTGTTTTCTTTTCTCTGTTTCAGGAGTTCGTTCAACGACACGACCCGGCAATTCGCAAGACGAAGACCAAGCCGGAAACGAGTCCCTGACGAACTCGGGGGCTAATGATGGGGGGATGCCCAACCGGGTAGGCCCAGGACCCCGAGTCGGCCGTCAAGGCCGGGTGGCCCAAAGCCCACCCGATGTACATCTTCCAGGATACCGGGTCCCCGAGGATCCCGGTATGACGGCTCGGGGAGGCGGCAGCAGATATCTCCGAATCAGTCTGCGATTGTGTATCCCGAAGAGTGCGCTCCACGAAGCCACACTTGTAGGCAGGATAGCTAGCGCCGCCAGCAGAACCCGTCATTCCCTGTAAACCCTAGCCGGCTCCCTATATAAAGCCAACAAGGAGCAACCCTAGAGGCAGACTCATCTCATTCCATAGCCTCCGGAGCACCCGCAAGATCTGGTGCGCACACCATTGTACACCCCATTCAAGTCCAAATACATCCAAGCAGGAGTAGGTCTTTACCTCATACAGAGGGGCCGAACCTGGGTAAACTCTGTGTGCAACCTCTCTGTGAATCCTACATCGCCTGACTCACACCCGAGTTAAGCCACCCCGTATGGCATCTGCCGTGATTACCCCACGACAGATACTTTTAATCTTGGCCGTTTAATTTTTTGATCAACGATCTAGATTGTCCAGATGTCGAGTAGCAAACACTTTTGATCTTGTCCGTTCGATTTTAGATCAATGATCCACGTTGATCGGAACCAACAGTACGAAAAAAAGGAAACGCAAAGGGAGCAGTCCTGATCGGCCAGTCCTGATCGGCCACGATCAGACAATTTAATATGCGAAAAAACAGCACTTTTCCTAATTAACAGCCAGCTGTTTTGCAATTGGAAAACAGACACTTTTTGGACCGTCGGATCTGTCTCGCCAATCTCAGCGTGCGGCCCTCATTTTCTCCTTTTTCTCTCTGTTTCCCGGTTGAGTCAACCAGTCATCTTTTTGAGTTCTTTTTTTAATTTTTCATTTGGCACCGCTTCGAGTCGTTTCGCACCGAGGGAGAGAGGCGACAGCCGACAGCCATGGCAGAGACGGTGTCGCCGTAGCCACTAGCCAGCCCAACCGGTGCCGGTCGGGGGCGGTGCCTCGCGAGTTCAAGATACGGCCGAGGAAGATAGCGGTGACGGCGGAGCCGGAGTTAGCTTCGTTGGAGAGAGGCGCGGCTCGCGTCCATCGACGTCCGGTGGCGAAGAGACCGGCGATTCGCGAGTCCAAAAGGCTTGTGCGTCGCCGGCGAGATGGGTATTCCGCTTCTGCTCCTCCTCCCTTCACGCGCCCCCTCCTTCTGCTTGATTTTGGTATCTGATTTCGTAGTATCTGGCTGCTCGGGGCCGCTAGATGTGATGACGATTCATGTTAGAGGTGCCGCACATGCTGAATGGGACGCCCGCCGCCTGATTCAATCCCCTCACCGTTTCATCCTTGCGCAGCCATTGAGGACTTCCTTACCGCCGGTCAGGGATTGAGCCGTCGGACAAGTCGATCAGGAGCTCATTAGTCATTACCAGTGAGCGGATTTTTTGTTTGCGACCACGTCTCCACATATGTGGATTCACCCGGTACTGGTGCCCCATTGAGTATGTTTTTCCTCCTTAAAATCTTGGATCCGTAGCTCAGATTTGTGTTCTTTTTGGTTCCTACGGAATTTGTACAGATTCCTTCTGAATTTCCTGCTACTATGCCTGTGAAGATCCTGAAATAGTATGCGAGATTCATTTAAGCTGCAGCCCCTGAGGCATGTTCATCTATGTCTTTTATAAGTGTTTCCTGAACAAAGTATGTGAGATGCATTGAAGCTGCAACCCTGGTGGTTGTTGGGCCAGTCGATGAATTTTTCTCAACTTCCAGGGAAGCTGGGAATTTGCTAGCGGGTATTTACTTTAACAGTATATATTAGATTCATCTTTTAGCCCAATCCAGTTGCCCACTGACATTTTTTTTCAGTCACAAACATCATTTGTGCAACTTGGCTGATAGCATTTCCATTTTATCTCAGAGGGGTGGTGTTCTTTCAGTGGTATTATGCATCTAAGTGTGGCAGATGGCTGGCCATCGGTATTGGGTAAATTTTGCCCTGCCTTGAAGGTTATCCAGTATGTCGGAGATATGGTGCTTCGGAGAATTATGTATGAAGTGTCTAGAAATCTTCAGCATCATCTGGTTCAAATGTATGCTGTTCTTTACAAGTCTGTGTACTTTATTACCCCCTCATTATGTGTAACGCCTGTTGGCTATTATATCTGTTGTCCTTGCATGTCCAAGAATATCTTTGTTTTGATTGTCTTAGAGCATTGTTAATTATAGTACTTCTGTGTCTCTCTAATTCATTCATTAAGATTGTTCAGTCTCTCATTTAGTTAGTCTCATTATTTAATTTATTATTCAGTCTCAAGATATTCTCTCAGTTATTTTCGTTAAGTCTCTCAGCCTTTAGTCTCTCATTATTTCATTCATCCAGTCTCTCAATTTTTCAGTCTCTCATTACTTCATTATTTCATTTTTTTTCATTTCTCGGCATTTGAAAATTCAGTACCTTCTTCATTATCTCTTTTTTTTTCATTTCTCGGCATTTGAAAATTCAGTATCTTCTTCATTATCTCATTTTTCTTACCTCATTACTTAATTATTTGAGTAACTTCATTTCTCTTCATTTTGTCAGTCCCTCATTATTTGCATTTCACTCGGTTTCTTAGTCATTTCGTTGTGTATTCTTTCATTAATTCATTCATTAAGTTTCTTCAGTCTCTCATTTTGTTAGTTTTACATTATTTCATTCTTGAGTGCTCATTTTCTTGTCAGACTCTTTATATTTTCTTCAGTGTCTCATTATCCTCTCTCATTTTCTCATTCTTTCATTATTTCATTCATTCAGTGCATTGTTGAGTCACATTATCTTCATTTGGTATCTTAGTAATTAATTTTGTAGTCCCTCATTATTTCATTCATTCGGTCACTTCATTTTTCGGCATTTTTTCAGTCTCTAATTTTCTTAATTTCACTCGTTTCTCGGCATTACTTTAGTCTCTCATTTCTTCATTATGTGCATTCTTGAGTGTCTCATTTTCTTCTTTTCATTTGTTATCTTAGTCATTTAATTTTGTAGTTTCTCATTATTTCATTCATTCTGTCATTTCATTTTTCGCATTTTTCCAGATTCTCATTTTCTTCGGCATCGGTCACTCATTACTTCAATATCTCAATATTGGCATTTCACTCGCCTAAGTTTCTCATTAATCCAGTACCTTCAATTTTCATTTTATCCGTCTTATTTGCTCACTCCGTTTTCATTCTTTTCTTGGGGTATTTGGGCGGAGCAACTCCCCCACCCCCCCCACCATCTTATATGTTGGTAGCCGGTTCCAAGCCCGGGTAAAGGAAGAGAAACCTTTTTTCAGTGTTTGATTATAGCGGGGTGGTGCTGGCATACAAGGTTTGACACTTTTTCATCCATCTGTTTTCTATCTGTTTGCACCAATATCAGTCTTTGTCTCAGCTCCCCCTCAGCGTGTTTGTCTCATTTACTAGCCGTTCTCTTTTTTGTATGTGGCGAGATGAGATAGATTTTGTAGCGGGGTGGTGTTGGCATACAAGGTTTACACTTTTTCGTCCATCCGGTTTCTATCCGTTTGCACCAATATCAGTCTTTGACTCAGCTCCCCCTCAGCGTGTTTGTGTCATTTACTTAGCCATACTCTTTTTTGTACGTGGCGCGATGGAGGGAGTGGTGTTCTGCGGGCTGGTGCGATCGTCGATGCAGTGAGTGGTGGTTTGTGGGAGAGACTGTCGATTCACAGGGGTTGAAGACTCTGGATGTTCGATCTAGAGGAGCGAAGCAGCGGCAGGATGGGGTGGAGTTGGTCAGCATGTAGCTCTCTTTCTTGATGGCACTAGTAGGGAAAAGCCTACCACTGGCGGGCGCATTTTGAATACCGTTGGCGAACATGCGTTCGCCAGTAACCGCCGGCGAAGCCTCAGCCCGCCAGTGGTAGCGAATTTTGGACTGGGCTTTTGCTGGAGAAGAAGAGTAGTTTTTGAGCCCCTAGGTTTCAGAAACTGAACGAGTTGTTCTTAGCTGTGTAGCAGGCCTTTTTTAGCATTAGCTGTGAACCGGGCAGAGCTCAAAAAACAGAGTCTGGTAGTCCAGATTTTTTGCGGTGACTCAAAAACTGAGAGAATAAAAAAATGTGTCTGTTTGGTGGGGAATGTAAAACAGACAGAAACTCATTAGTTTTTCTTAGTCATTTATGAGTACAGCTGTCATTATACTATTGGTTCAGAAACCTGTCTGTTTCTGAAAAACAAAACAGCTAGCTGCTGGTTAGACACTCCCAACAACAAAGAACCGAGCCTGATTACAACTCATCTCTCCCCACGTATAACCATGCAGCACACCCACATGCAAACAGGAGAAACACGGCTGATTGATCTGCATGGCGTTAGCTACTCATCCATCGACGTAAAAACGACGCACAGAGGCCAACAGTATTGGCGCCCATGGCATCGCCGACCCAGTCCGCCGGCGTTTCCGACAGCCGGCCGCTTCTTGCCGAGACGTCGGATGGCCGCTCACAGCGGGGGAGATATCAAGGGTTTGCAGACCGCAGGCAGAGTCGTCAGATTTCATCTACGGTATTACCTCGAGCAGCGCAAACTGTACACTTCATTATCGCTATCTTTGATTGATCATTGGAATGTTATACTAGGAGTTGATCAGGCTCCATGTGAGTATTGACTCCATGGATTTGCCTACCGGCATCCAGCACACTTCAAAGATTATTCGCAGAAAGAGCATGCGCCTGATGCGAGAGTGAGGTCATGGGCTCATGGCTACATGCGCATTGCCATCGAGTACGGGCGGCATCATCTTTCCCAGGTACAGTACACAACGTCTATCCATCATGTCATTAGTTAAGTCATGTCTTGATTTGTCATCCATTACATGCACTGATTCTGTAGGGATTAAAAACAACGCAGGGCACCACGCTGCAACGGAGCTCACGATCTATGACGTGGTCATGAACATAGGCTGCGTCAAGAAGATAATGAACTGAACGTTGAGACAATATTAACGTGTACTAATTTGTTCGATTCGTGGTGGTGTGAAATCCACACAAAGGAAATTACGGTAAGTAGCATGCATCAACATAATCGATTTGGATATGAAAGTGTCCCTTACATATGTCCTGCAGAAAATCCACAACAAGCCTGAGATGACAGACGGTGAGACCTTTTGTGGATCTAACGCTGACGAAGTGCCTAGCACACAAGATTTTGGATGGTTAACGACATGGTACGTGTATGTCGCATCGCGTCCATCCATAGCACGCCGATCCGTAAATAAACCGGGTCATGCGTGCACGATCCGGATCGCTAAAAAAATTGGAGCCACGCGCGCACATGAATCTGATCGGTAAAAAAACCAAAGCTTCGCGTAATCGGTGAAAAAACTAGAGGTACGTTAGCTTCGTCGCTAATGTGAAATATTGCGTGGTAAGTTGTGATACCGGTTATTATTAGTTTTTACTTGGTTATTATCAGTTCGCTAAAAAAATTGGAGCCACGCACGCACATGAATCTGATCGGTAAAAAAACCAGAGCTTCGCGTAATTGGTGAAAAAACTAGAGGTACGTTAGCTTCGTCGCTAATGTGAAATATTGCGTGGTAAGTTGTGATACTGGTTATTATTAGTTTTTACTTGGTTATTATCAGTTATTAAGTTTGCATATTGGCATGCCTTTCCTGCAGATAATGAGTTATGATATATGTGTCGATATTAACTTGCACCAATACATGTAATCCAGCCAGGTACGGCTTTTTTACTTATAAATTGTCTCACCTAATTGTGAAGCCATCCTACTTGTAAATTATCCCATTTCACTGTGAACACGTGTGTTGCACGTACATGCCAATTATCCCTGAAATGTGTCTGGTTGAATTTCATTGTCGTCTGTCGGAGTTGTAATCGAGTCAGACTATAACTTTGGAATGTGCGGCACCCAATTTTTTACGGGATCGCGTTAATTTACCGGATTAGGTGGAGAGAAAACGGAGGATCACGTCCCTAAAATCATGGAAGTTGCAAGATTTGAACCAACCCGGTGCTTCCACGTCATTGTAAATCCTTTCCGTAACCCTGCAGTTTAAGTACAGCTAGAAGAAAGCCAGCGGCAACAGCCTAGTTGCGATCTCGATGGCCGCCGCCGATCGCCTCTCTGGCCTCTCCGACGACCTGCTCGACATCATCATCTCCTTGCTTCCCACCACGGAGGCCGCCCGCACCGCCGCACTCTCCCGAAGATGGCGCTCGCTCTGGCCACGCACAGATACCCTCAACCTCGACTCCAGGTGCTACGGCGGCGCTATCCCTGACTCCGGCGCACTACTGCTCCTCCTCGCTCGCGCCGCCCTCGGTTCCATCGGCCGGTGCCCCGTCAGGAAGCTCTCTGTGTTCGTGACCGGACCCAGCGCGGGTTACTGCCAGGACGTCATGAGCACCTCCAGATGGACTGGAGGGTATGACCTAATGACGCGCCTCCTCGCCGACCCGGCGCTGCGGCACCTCGAAGAGCTCCACGTCGTGATCGATATAGACAAGGGCTACACGAATTGGGAGCTAGAAAGAGCAGAGCGTCGCGTGTACAGCCTGGACCCTACCAAATTACGCGGACACACCCTCCGAGTGCTGGACCTGACGTGCTGCCGTCTCCACTCGCCACCAGGCGGCGCCGCCGCTGCCTTTCCTCGCCTCTCCGCTCTGCGGCTCTACAAGTGCTCGTTGCCGACGAAGGACCTCGAGGACATGATCGGCGCGGCGCCGAGCCTGCGCAGCCTGCACATCGAAAGCCACGACTACTCCCTGAACTTCCAAGACGCCTCGAGCTACCGTTTCGCGCTGCGCTGCCCGAGCCTCACCGCCCTCACTCTGCTGGAGGGCACACAGTCGTCATCATCCGATCACCGACAACGCATACAGCTCGACGCGCCGTGCCTGCGTGCCTTCACCTACGATGGGCACCTCGCGGAATTCTCCATGACATCGCCGGCGACCGAGCTGCTGACACGGGCCGACCTGGCACTCCGACCGACGCACGTTCGAAAGTACAGTCTACTCAACCTATGGTCCGCCCCGTTGCGTCAAATCCTAGGCTACCTTGGGCACGCCAAGGCCATCCGACTGAAGGCCCCGAGCATCGAGGGCATCGCGGTGGCCCTGCAGCACGACGAGCATCTGCTCACGTTGCCACGTCTGGAGCGGCTGGAGCTCGAGGGTCCCTTTGAGTCATGGGGCAGAGAAGGCGCGATTGCCGCCATGGCCACCTTGCTCCACTGCTGCCCCGCGATCCACGACCTACGCATTCGGATCACGCAACATCCTTCCTGTAGCACCAACAGGAAGGTGTGCTTGCCGGATTTCGATGTGTCGTCCATGGACCTGTTCCTGAGGCGCGACTCGGAGGAGATGGTTCCTCTCATGCTCGACCGTGCGGAACAAGTTGTCGCGGAACTCCCGGGCTTGACTGGCTGCCGGTTCAGCTGCTTGGAGAATAACCATCTGAAGAATGTCAAGCTGGAATTTGAGCTGACCGAACTGGATAGCTTCGAGGTTTGCCTTGCCAGGTTTTTCGCGGAAAACTGCTTGGGCGTTGACGCCCTGGAAATTGATGACGGAAAGGAGAACTTTCTAAACCATATCGGTTGGATGGTGGAGAGATGGAGGGCTAATGCGTTGGATAAAGCCGATCGAGCAAATCCAGAGGAAGAAAAGGAAACCGGGGATCACGTTGTGCAACCTAACATACCTTAGGTATTGTAAATTGTTAGTAAAAAATACTCCCTTCGTCCCAAAATATAAAACGCCCTTAAATTACGCTGGTCAACGACTTAGAATTTTTATCATGATTTGGAGGGTTGGACTAAAGTGAAACCTACCTTAAGAGTTTCCATTTAACATTAAACAGAAACTATTGTTGTTTTAGGAAACATTATTAAACGCACCCACACCGTCTCCCCCAAAACTGACAGAACCACCTCCACCTCCCATGGCCGACCACCCCTGACTTCCTGTCGGCGACCACCGCGCTCTGCCCCCGCCGTCGACGATGGCGCGCCGCAACGCGTCGCCCTCGCCGGAGACTACCGCACGCCGCGCCTGCCGGCGACCACCGCGCGCCGCACGCCACCCCCGCTGGCGACCTAGCGCCGCCACGAGCCGCCCCCGACGGAGACCACCGCGCGCCGCCCCCGCTGGCGACCTCGCGCCGCCACGAGCCGCCTCGGCCAGCCGTGCGAGCGGTGCCCCGCGTCCCTCGCCACCGCCGCGCGCCACCTCGGCCGGCCGTGCGAGCGGCGCCGCGGCGACCCTCCCCTGCCCCGCCTTCCCATGCCTCCTCCCACGCCGGCGGGCCTGGGCGCCGCCGTGCCCCGCCTCCTGCGACGCGCCGACGCGCTCTGACGCTTCCATTACCCACTCCATTGCCGCGGCGGCGCTCAACTGCGGTTCAGTTCACAACGTTCTGCCGTTCAGTTCATCCATTGCCGCGCTCAACTGCCGGTGTGGACTCCGGCGTCGAGCTACGCCTCGCTCCCCCGTTGACTGGACGCTGTCGGGCGCATCTCCGAACCTCCTCGCACCGCATGTAGCTCTGCACCTCGTGCGAGTGGGCGACCTCCCCGAAGAACCTCGTTTCGTGCCTCCAGGCTATCGATCAATGTCGTCCCAGGGCTGCTCATTGCAGCTCCGTTTTCTCGGCAGGGAAAACAAAGTTCAGTTTGATTGCGGCTATTTTTACAGTCATTTTATCTACTGATAAAATTTGTACATGGAATCCCTGATGTGAACTATTTTTTTACTAGAAGGTAAATAAATCTTAAAAAAGAAGGTTCACTTAATAAAACCAATTCATAAATTTTTTTACTTCGTTTAAAAAAAGTTCACTTCGGTCTAAAAAAAGGTTCACTTGATCCAGAAAAAAACGTTCATTTGCAGTTGCGAAAAAAGTTCACCTCGTTCCGAAAATTGTTCAGAAAAAAAGTTCACCTCATATTTCATGAGTGAGAAGGTTCACATATCATTGTTGTCGAGACAGTTTAGAAATGTTTATTTTGGTCAGGAAAAAAATTCACTTCGGTCGTTAAAAAGGTTCACTTGGTTCATAAAAAAGTTCATGTGTAGTTGCGAAAAAAAGTTCACCTCGTTCCGAAAAATTGTTTAGGAAAAAAGTTCACTTGATGTTTGGTCTGAAGGTTCACATGTCATGCGCGAGAAGGTTCACATATCATTGCTGAGACGGTTCAGAAAGTTTCCCTTTAGCTTAAACTGAAACTAGTTTCATTTTAGCTGAGGTATTTTTTTTACAAGATTTTTGTTTTACTGTTGAACATCATGGCCAATCTGGAGTTATAAGGGTGTACACTGATTGTCGGAAAAATACATAATCGATGTGCAACTCCCTTCAGAGCGAATCATGACGCAAATTAAGCAGGTGAGGACATGACACAGTACTCTAACTTAATCTCACTAGTGAACGTGCACGTGCAACGCACGACCTCCACTATTAACCAATACATTCACAACAAATAGAAACACAAAAATACTGACTTGGATTACTCCACACTTATGCACGATTCTTTTTTTCAAATTCAAAGTGATCCTAGAAGTTTATTTTTTCCAATTTGTTTTTTCACCGAGATGTTTATTCTAGTCATGAACTTGATAATCTTTAACATACATGAAATAATTTTTTCATGATAAAAGAGGTGGAGTTTAAGTAGTTTGGAGATAACTCTAGTCTCCTGATGGAGTATTGAGAAGTAAGGATTTCACCTTCTGAGTCGAAGGAAAACGAGCAAAGCAAGGTTCTCTTTTTATGCTTATACAGGAATACCAAATAACTCTATAGCACTACAGATGCTTTATGTGTAATAGGTTGAATTAAAACTGCAGTGCCATGCGTTGATTACATGATGATTTTCTTGTCTCTACAAATATAGGAGAATCAGTATTATCACCAGTTTGATATGAAGCTAAAAAACAGTAGAAGCAGGAACACAATGTACTCACACACACATTTAGTTAAAGGCTTTAATCGGGGAATTTATCAACTATTTTCCTCTAAAAATTAAAATCAGATAATTTTTCAAAAGATCATCTACATTTTGCACTTGGTCTTAGTCTTGTGTATCTATTGCCATGAAAAGGTGTGTATAGTTTGGGCAGGCGACATGAATCCTTTTCTTCCATGACCTATACCATGTTCTTTTCCCCCGAAACAAATTTGCACAAAATTACAGTGAGAAACATCCATTGAAAAGTTGGATACTCGCTTGTCCATCTTTTATGATTAGGCATGGAGGATGATATCCATACTGAGATACAAAACACAGAAGCAGAGTTTTCTAGCCATTACTTCTGTAGTGTATACAAATTGGAAGTACTTATATATAATGATGAAAGTCTAGTATGTGTATTGCAAATATTTCCACAGTCCTCGTAGGAAATTGACCACAAATCAGTCTCTTGCAATGTTGGAAGTACCTAGCATCTGTGCACACACCTCAAATCCACATGCACACCTCAAATCCACAGTACCTTAAGTTGAAAGACTAATTATCTGTCCAAATTATCATATATAAATTCTTGTAAAGTGATCACCAGATTAACAGATCAGAGAGAAGGGAAAAACCTGGGATGTTTCATGTAGCTGCAGCATATTTACATCGTACGAGCAATGAACTTAAATTCATGGCAACTAAAGGATTGATGGATGTAAAAACCTTTCGAATTGATAGTGTTGTAAGGACCTTTCCTTGGTATTCCGAGAAGTACAGTAGAAACCCAAACATCTGGAATGGTAGAAACGTAACCATGGATGTAAAGAAAGTGAACTTAACCGATAACTTTCGTAATGGAAAGGAACCAGAAATATACAATACTAGTAGATTCCTACCTGCCCTGACAATTCCATTGATAGTGTCTGTTCTGAAACATCCACTTTCAGTGGATCAGATCTTATCAAGTATGTCAAACAAAGAAGCTACCATTTGCAGTTTCACAAACCCGTAATTTCTTCTTTCAGTGTTTGCATAAATATGGTGAAGATGAGTGTCGGTGCATTCATGCATTACTTTGCAGTGCTGCTTGATACCACCAGTTGTAACAATTAATTAACACGAAAACACAACGGTACTTCGAAATAGATCTCAAGCAGAAAATTGATCTTCCAAGACTTTTCTAGACATTCATATATCTTAAAACTGGTGATCCTATATCCACTCATCAGCGTTGGCATACAGATAGTCCAATATGACAGCCTTCCAAATCAATTAATCATTTTCACTTTACATAATTGTGGTAGTTGAAAAAGCAGAGCCAAAATTTGCAGACAAAACAATTATATTTTCATATCAACCATTTACCTACAACAACTGCTTAAGGTACAGACAAAATATTTATACTGAATCCTCATGTTCTTACTGGATCTGGATGTGCTTAGTTCCTGCCATCTAGCCTAGAACATTGTCCTAAGTGCATATCAGATTGTCTTGAGAACTAAGCTATTCAAACCAATTGCTCCTCCGCTCTCGTGTACACGTTTCCAGCAAAGATGAGAAATCCAATTAGCTTAGACTACAATCCAAGTACATGGCAATCACTGCAAACAAGTTAGCGGTGCAGAGGTACATATTCCAAACAGAAACTTCAGATTTAGTGGTCGCACCTTCAAGCTTTTAATTCATGTGAGAAATTGACGAGCTGCAGGTGACCGTAGGGGCTTTGTTCAGGGTTGAACGGGGCAGCAGCTCGGGTGGTCCTCGCCGGTAATCTAGAGCAGCCGACCATGATAAAGGAGGACGAAGGGAGGCAGCGTCGCGCCGGTGAGGCCGCGCTCACCGTCCACACAGAAGATGGGGAGGCGGGGACGCACGGTGGTGACCACGCTTGTCGGCCCTGGCCGCGGATACGCTGGGGAGGCGACCCAGCGGCGGGAGAGGGGCGGCGAGACAGGGGTAGGGAGTGTCTCGCCCGGGAAGCCAGTTGGTAACGGATGCGGGGCATGCTGGAGGAGCCGTATTTGCGGCGGGGTGTGGCGCGCAGGGCAGAGGGCGTCGCCCGCTCCACCGTGGCTGAGGCCTCCGACGCGCTCCGTCTCTTTATTCGGTCCTCCGCCATGGAGGAGCAGTACACCGTCGAGCTGCAGGGGGGATGGGCGAGTGAGGCGTCCTCACGGCGGGCTAGGCGACGACTTACTCGAACACGGCCTCGTGAAGGACGGCGGCGTCACCCTGGCTGCTCGCCGACAGGGCTCCTCGCGTTTTGCAGGGCGACGTTGTGGAGGCAGGGCGTGGTGTGGATGTACGGCGTCGAGGAGTTCAGGCAGGGCGGTGGCATGGAAGACGGGCAGTGGCGGCTGCGTGGATACACAGCGTACAGGGAAAGACAAAAATAACGTTTTGTAGATGAGTGGCAATTTAGTAGTATTATGTGATTTGGTGGGAGGGTAAAACGGGAAAAATCGGACATTGTTGAGTTGTCAAACATTGGGACGATCTGGGCTGTTTGATCGGATATTGAACGGTCCAGATTTAAAGTATCCCAACAAGTTTGCTCTTTTAATAGTAGTATAGATATATTTTGTATTCTAACTCAATTTTCATCTGTTGATATGACCCATGTGAACTGGAAAAATAAAGTTGTAAGTTTGCAAACAATCTGCAAATCCCAGACTAACGACGAGAGCCAACAATTGATGTCTTGAGCGAGCTCTCACTTGAATTTCATCAAGATGAGAATTAGTAATCTGGTTTATCTTATGTGCACACTTTTACTCTGTATGTGTATGCTACTCCCTCACTTCCGTTTTATAAGGTGCATTGCTTTTTTTGCAGAGTCAAATAATATACCTTTTGTACAAGTTCATAGGAAACCTGTCAAGATGCACAATACCAAATCGGTATCATTAGAACCATCGTATGAAATGTATTCTATATTCATCCATCAATTGGAAAAGATAATTTAACTTGTTATTTTTTGGAATAGGGACACTTTTATTAAATCATCTAGCTCATATAACTAAATAAACTCGGCCTCCTCAACAATAGATGACACCTTCACCGGATTCTAATATCAAGGTTTTTACCAACGGTTGTCCCACCGTTCCACACTCACAACGTTTGGAAGAGCAAATCATTCCTGGAAGGGGTCAAAGCCTCCCTTAAGTGACGATTGACGATTCAACATGAGTTTGAAATTACACTAAAATTTTGGAGACATAATTGAGAAGATACAACCAAGTATACTTGCTATATAATCAATAGAGCTTACATAAACATAGAATTGATATCCAACAGATTTTATTGAGACTGCGATTTAATTATACTGAACTGCTGCTATCAACTCTACATGAAAACACGAGTAAATGTGTTGTAGCCTTGTAAGATTTATCTCGCCAAGCTTCATATATAGCTTTGGACTGCGATTTTATTGAGACAATTGCATTGTTGTCTAGACAGTAGCCACTGCTAACTAGGATCTCTACTCTACCGTGAGTGATAAATCCATGACAGATGAACCTGGGAATGGACAAAACCATAAGGTCACTCAGATGTGCTGATGCCTAGAGCTGGTGGAGTTTGCTAGCTCTTTCGTTTTTGAGGAATATTAACATGGAACTGACATGCTTCTCGTGTCTGTCTTGTTGATTTAATTTTACAACATTCTGATTGATGCGAGAGTTCAGAAACTATACATCATCTGTTATTTGTTTCTCTGTTTCGAAGCAACTCTAGCAGGACATGTGTCATTTTTCTGTGTCAAGGAAATTACTCTCTCTGTTCTGAATTAATTGAGTTGTACTAAATCTGCGTCAGTTAATTCGCAACGGAGGGAGTACTTCTCTTGGCAACAGCTGCCTCAGTGCACATAATATTGCATTGAATATTAACTCGTCGATCAGCTGCCCCGTGTAGTCGCAAGGACACCTAATTTCCATGGTGCTTGTAAAAAAAATATCATGGTGCAAGCTAGAGTGCTAGACAAACATGAGAATGAGATGATCTGCACACGGATGGGAACAGAACTTGAGAAACGGAACATACTTCTGATACATATCCTCTGCAATGCTTGAGTGAAATTTTCCACCGACAACACAATCACATATAGAAATTGTTGTGTGCGTATTTTTTGGAGAACAGGCCCACTTTTGTGCACATTTTCGTTTTCACTTTTTAAAATCGGTTTGTTTTCAACTAACTACTAGATCTGATAACATAAGACTGAGTGATTCTAGGTTTGTACTTTGTATGCCAAAATTCCCAAATTTACTAACATCGTTTAGTCGGATTACATGAAAATTATTTTGGAACCTGCACATGCCAAGGCCTCGATCTCCTTCTTCAGATCAATCTGCACCGCGAAACGCTCCTTGGTGAAGACGACCCACAACTTCTCGACAACGATCGCGTTGCTGACCAAGAGACGCGCCAGCGTCTTCTGTGCCTCATTTCCTTGGTAGTGCACCAAGTTGATCTCCTTCACCCGCAGACGAATGCACGGCGTCGAGAAGCTCTCCTCGTCGGGAACTGCCACCACGGCAGCATCAGCATCATCGTCACGCCCTGTCCCCATTGCAATTGCTCCTTGTTCTCCTCCATGTACAATGTCAGCACCTCCAGATTTGGCGTCTGCGCCAGGATGCTGCACACGGTGCCTGACAAACCCAAGGCTATTGATGCGGCCCTGCAGCGTGAGGTGCGTCATGCTAGGGAACAGCGGGAGACCGTCGCCGGCAAGACACGCGCTGTGTAGGGGCTCGTGTTGCAGGTGCAGGTGCTTTGAGGCCGAGAAGCTCCACATGAACCTCCTAACACTGACATGCTCCTCCGTTTTCTTGGACACCGGCGTGCAAAAGTCGACGGTGCATGAAAACTGCTGCGGTGGCGTGCCGTGGAGGGTCAGGAGCGTTTGGGCGGGCACGACACCGCGGTATTCCAGGAACACAAGCTCCGACGCGTCCATGTGGACGGACTCGGCGTTGTGGCAGCACCGGAACGCGAAACGGCGTAGGCGGCTGTGGATGACGGTGAGGGTTCTGAGGTGGCGGACGGCTTCCAGCGTCAGGTCGGTGATGCGGGGGCAGCTCAGGATTAGCCTCTGGACGCTCCTTCCAGAGTCGAGGTGGATGCCCGTCAGTCCCAGCGTCTCGAGGCATGGCAGGAACACCTCGGCCGGCAGCTTCAGCCGGCAGTGGCCGAGGCAGAGCGTCTTCAGCGCGGCGCAAGAGAAGAGCCTTCTCGGGACGAGGTATAAGTTGCTATCCGATTCGACGTCCGAGTCGCTGTTCGTTTCGTCGCGGACTCGCGGTACTGCTGGACGCGGTCATGCCGAAGACGGTCACGGGTGCAGGTGGGGCCGAGGATGAAGCGCAGGTCGAGGTGGAGCTCCAGGTGGGCGTACTCCAGCACGTAGTTGAGCCACTGGTTGACGTGGAGCGCGTCCCAGGCCGGCATGAAGTTGTCGAAGCCGAACCGGAAGCTGCGCAGCGGCACGTGGTCGCCCGCGCACCGCCGGCGGCAGAGAAGCGCCGCGCTGATGCCGTCAAGGAGCGTGTAGCTGCAGCTCTTGTACTCCTTAGCATCGAAGTAGAATGTGTCCCAATCGGAGGACCGCTCTCCTTCGTACTCCTCGTACGAGACGGTGTGCACGTGGCCGAAGATGTAGCGCCACCGCCGGCACAGCGCCGCCACGCGGCCGGCCTCTGGCGTCGGGAGGAAGGAGAGGATGTGGCCCAACACGGGGTCCGGGAGGTTGCTGATGCGGTCTCGCCGCCACCACGGCGACGCAATGATCTGGTTAGAAGGAACCATGCCGGCCGATCGTTCGTCAACGCCCGGTGGTCAGCAACGTTGGATCCGATCTTGTCGTACGATACGAGTATGCCCTAAGTATATTTGCTAGACTAGACTCGTGAGTTTTCTTTTAAAACTCTACTAGAGCGTTCAGTTTCCCTGAAACCCGGCTGCTTAGTATCCTTTAAAATCCTGTAATCATTTACTCTATTTACTAAAAACCCGTGATTAGCTTCTTATTATAGTCCTGGACGGAGGCGGCGGCGCGGGCAGCGACCAACGCATCTCGCCTTGCGGATCTCATGTCTAACGCATCTCACGTCGTAGATACGACGATGGTGATGATGGAGTACTACTGGCAGCACGGCGAGGACCGAGTGAGCACGCTCCCGAACAGGGCGTTGGTGTGTGTCCTCTCCCACCTGCCGTCCATCGAAGCAGCGCGCGCTTCCGCCCTTTCCCGCCGGTGGCGTCGCCTGTTCCCCTCCGTGCCCGTCGTCGACCTCGTGGACGACAAGATCGCGTCCAGCAGGCGGCACGCCAGCAACCGCCTGCCTGGCTGCTTCGACCAAAAGGTGACAAGCGCGATCCTCTCCAGAGGCCCTGGGACGCCGATCCGCGCCCTGCGTCTCCTCGCCCTCGACGCCCCACGCAACCTGCTCGACCAGTGGGTCATCATCGCCGCCACCTCCGGCGTCGAGGAGGTCGACATCTCGCTCCGGCACTCGGGCTACAACTTGCGCCGAAAACTCTGCCCTTTGGCGAGTACAAGGACGCCTCCGCAAACTTCCCCAATGAAGTCAAAGGGCGCTACACGAAGACGCCGCGTCAGCTCTTCCGGTGCCCCACGCTGCGCCGACTGCGCCTCACCAACTGGACGCTGGACCTTCCATTGGGCTTCGGCGTCACCTTCGGATCCGCGTGGCTACAGACTATCTGCCTCAAGCGGATCATGGCCCCCAACGGAGTAATCCAGCAGCTGCTCTTCGCCTGCCCATGCCTCGTGGATCTCACGCTGGACGAGTGCCCGGGTGCCACGGAGGTCGTCGTGCCCAGCCAGCACCTCCAGAGATTCGCCATGGTCTGCTGCCACAACGCCTGGCGCGTCGCGCTGCACACCCAACGTTTGTGTTCGCTGCACTACAAGGGCGGCCTCCCCTGGCACACCAGGTTCTTCTACGTCGCAAACTATGACGCGGTTAAGGCGGTGGCCATTGACATCTGCGAGGAGCTCACACCAAAATCACCACCGAAGGTCGCTCACCTGACGCGGTTTATCGGCCAGTGCTATAGGCTGACGTATCTCCACCTCGCGCTGCGCCCATCGATGGCTTGCTGTTGCAGCGAGTTCGCAGCCGTCGCCTACCAACTGCCCGAACTCCGGCAGCTGGATCTCAAGGGGTTCTTTGCCACTGACCAAGCTGTCCGGTCAGTTGCCGACCTGCTCGTCAGCACCAACAACCTGGAGGTGTTATCGCTTTTTCCTCAGGGTCGTGGGCCTCCGATGGAAACTAATTACGACTCCGACGACGATGTTGCGTATGCCGACCCAGAGAACTGCCTCACCGCCGACGAGACCGTCGACTATGACCGGATGAACAAGAACCTGCGGTGGTTGTACATCCCGTGCTTGCATTATAGCCTCAGAAAGATCACCATTGCAAATTACAGCCGGAACGCCTTCGACAGGATACTTGCACAACTTCTCCTGAACAAGGCTGCTGCGTTGGAGGAATTCTCGGTGACCTTATTACCTCAACTGTGGTCACAAAGGGAGGAGATTGCAATGGAGTTCAGATCTTGGTTATTCAATCCCTTTGCCATAGTGACTTGTAATTAGATAGAAGCAAGAAACTACCAATTTCTCATAATATTTCTATGTAAAAACTACCCCCTGTGTCCCATATAATATATAACGTTTTGTTAAAGTAAAATAGCTTGCCAAAATGTTTTATAGACGCGGATTTCCTAACAAGGGTGATAGCAATGCATGGAGAGATTGCCGTTAGATATCATGCTCATGTGGTCGTTGTAAAAATCGACGAATAAGATATGCCATTCCACCGTTAGGGAGTGACGTTATGTGTCTAGTCTCTGCGATGTGGGCGAGCTCATTTTCTGCACCTTCCGTCCCGGTTGCATGCCGCAAACGAACCAACGGCATTTACATAAAGAAAACGTCGTTTGGCCCTGCACCGTCCATGATTCAAATTATGATAACACACACTGCACACGTCGCGGGTTTGTCGGAAAAAGCACACACGGAGGTGAAAAAATAGTAGACGCCGTTCATGGTTTCTCTCGGTGTCGTGCGTATTTTAACACTGGTGTTATGGACGTGAACTAAGTTTGAGAGTTCTTACGGGCCCAGCCCATTTCTAGAGTTTTGTGCCCGAAGCTGCAACTGGCATGTTCGAATATTCGAAAAGCTTTTTTTTGCAAAATTCAAAAGTTGAGAGAAAAAATACATGTCTAAACAAACACGTTGCATGGAGCCGTGATCAAAAAATCTGAGAGAAATTGCACACAAGGGTTGCCCAGGCTCACAACATCTGACGAACACCAGTGAAAAAGGTGCCAAGTAAATTTGAGAAAAGGCAGCACATTAACAAAAAAATCTGGGTTGCACATCTCTGATCCATTGCGGGTTGGTCATCCTCTACCTACTCTCAATCCTAAATGGCGCTTGTACATCACGGAACAAAAGTGGAATGGCAGAAATTGCATCCAGAGAAGAAATTGACAAAAAAAACATGGGAGCTCCATCACCATAGAACAGATGTGGATCTTAAGAATGTTTTCAGGGGAGGTGCCGTCGGTGTCATTGCCGGGCTGGAGATCTAAGGCTCCGCTGCAGGCTCCTTCATTTCCGCCATGGCCGGCACCGTGCGCGGCGGTGGCGACGGGCCCGAGAAGCTCCAGCTCGGGTAAGCGCGAACATCTAATCTGCAGAAAAATCCAGTGGCAAAGGTGCCAAGTAAATTTCATAAAAGGCAACACATGAACAAGTAATCAAATCTATAACCAAGTTGGGTTGCTCATCTATGCTCCATTATTATATCATCCCTTATCACGAAGGAGAGAAGCAAAAAAAAAAAAAAAATCGAATGGAACCCATTCATCTGGCAATTCCTACTCGGTTTTGAGCCGTATCCCATAGCTCCAGCGAAACCGTTTTTGTTGTCGTCGACAAAAAAAAGGGCACCACGGCCATCTCAATATCCGTTTTCAACTCAGTTTCCTTCCAGGATCCCCGTGCTAGCAAACCATCAGCTCTCCTAAGACGACGGTGATTTGTTTCCTAAAACCATTCACCAAAGAAAAGTAAATCCAGTGAACGAGGGGCTGGATCTGCCTGAAAAAAAGATTAGAACAATTCTGATCTGGATCGGGAACACACCATGCACAAGAAATTAATCCAGGACCTCAAACCTTGAAGCAAAATCCAGATCAGAAGGAAAAAGAAAACGTGAATCAAATCCGATAAAAAACAGCCGGCGAGAGGCACAGCTTCAATACGCGACCCCAAATCTGCCTCTCCTTGCTGTGGGCAGGCCCGGTCGAATCCCTTGCTCGCACGCACCGGCCGCCGGCGTTCCTTGGCGACCCTTGCGCGCGCGTCCTCCCTCTCTGTGTTCGCCTGGGAAGGCGGCCGTGGCGCCTCCTGCCCCGCGTGGTGGAGGGCCGCCGACGATTCCCCGCCCGGTCTAGGGCCGCCAGGCTCGCTCGGTGCAAGGTGGGCATCGTGGTGGTGGTGGCCTGATGGGATCTGGTATAGTGTGGGGAATGAACAAAAGAGAAGCTTGTGGGGGTATGGGTATGACGTGGCCAGGCTGTGCTCCGGTTACGACGCCGTTCCGTTAAGTCCCGTGCTCTCGCGTTGCTTTTTCGTGCTCTCTGTAAATGATCCAATGGATGGATGCATATGCGTAGGTATCACCCTTGTTATGCCACTATTTTCGAATGTTTTATATGGTGGAAAAGAGGGGTACTATACGGAGCATTTCGTTTCTTATCCTAGTAACGTGGCCACCGAACCAATTAGCTAGGCAATATTTGTTTCCAAGTGTTGCAAAGACTCGTGAAAAAGATTCACACAGTGTAAACTGGCGGGAAAAAAAACATGAAGATCCTATTATAACCAAGGTTTTGGATTTCGTTTTTGCATATTTACCGGCCACGACCGAAATAGCCGAATTTCGGCGATTTCGGTAATTTCGGTGAAATTCCGGACGAAAAGCTAGAACCAAAATTCGAAACTTAGAGCAAAATATAACCAAAATCAGGGGAAATTTTAAATATTCCAGAAAATTTTAAATGAATATCTAATTTCTGAATTTATTGTACCAGATTCCTTCGTAAGTTTTCGTCCGGTAAATATTAATACGTGTCCTGACTGAAATGGCCGGATTTCGGTTTTCCGGGCCAAAATCCAAATCCCTGATTATAACTGTGTGAGAGACTAGGTTAAGAACGCTCTGGCGACGCTGGCGACCTCGCGGCCGCCGCTCCAGCCGCTGCGGAGCTCCACCCCCTCAGCACCCCCTCCCTCCAAGTCATCCCCATGGCCTCCCCATCCTCCGACGACCTCCCAGCAGCCCATCCACCTGCTAGTCCTCTCTCCCGTGGCGCAGGCGGCCTGGATACCAGATCGAGCCACATCTCCGGTAGTGCTCGGTGCAGTGAATGGGCTCGGAGCTTCTTCTGCTGGTGCCCAGGTGATCTCCCCGGCTGTGCCTGCCGCCCCGCCCCAGCTGTCGCCGCTTTCGGACAAGATACCGCCAAACTTCAGGGCGCAGGTGGTGGTGGGGCTGCAGCCGCCTTTGGAGCAGGGCTGGGAGGAGGCTGAGGGGAGACGTCGCCAGAGGAAGGAGAAGCTGGAGAAGACGCATGCTCCGTCCCCGGAGGAAAGAAACCGGACTTTCCCTCGCTTTCAAGCGGAGGACATTTGGTCTCTGCTTCCGCTGCTTGGAGCCGGACCATTTCGACATCGACTGCCAAGGCCCTATCCGGTGTCTGGGCTGCCGTCGCTCCGGCCATCTCGAGAGGGACTGCATGACACGCCTGTCTGCTGGTAAAGACCATCACCTCCACCCTAGCTCGCATGCAGCAGCTTGTGGTCGCTCGAAGGACATGACTGCTTACAGTGAGCCTAGCCCTTGTGGTTAGCTGCCTCCAGTTCCCCCGTCTTTGCCGCATCGCTCGTGGGCTTTCATGGTTGCCAATGATGCGTCCATCCTTGAGGAGCCTCAGCCGGGGGTCACTACTGCTGATCCTAACCTGTCTACCGATGTGTTGGGGTTGTTGCAGCCTATCCTTGCAGCTCAGGCGGAGGCGTTGAGCACTGAGTTGTAGGCCTTGTTTGCTGCTCGGCTAGAGGAGGTCTTCCGGCCTCTTCGCGACTTGGTTTCTGCGGTACAGGGCTGGACTGACCATATTTCAAGCCAGCTGGAGCTAATGGAGACCGCCTGTGAGAGATGTGATCTTGCCAATTCCTCGGAGCTGGGCAAAGATGATGATGTTGTTCCTCCTGCCATGGCTGATGGTAAGGATACAAGTGTGGCCGGTTGCTCGTCTGAGTTGTTGGATGTGGTGGCGCGGTCTCCGGCTTTGGAGGTTGCCTTGCCCGAGCTGGTGTTTGAAGGTGTGGAGGAGCAAGCCAAGGATTACTCGGATTTGGTTGGGGCTGCCGTGCTTGCTAGCACTACGGAGTCCAACAAGTTGAGTGGTGGCAATGGCGTGTCGCTTGGCCCGTCTTCGTCCACCTTGCTGGATGAGTACTTGGGCAGCTTCAATAGCATTGCGCCGCTTTCCTTGCTTGATGCACCAATTCTGGTGCATTCAGAAGGGGATTTTATCTATGCATGGAGGCGTAGTGATCGTTTGGAGAAGAGGAACAAGAATTGCAACATCCCGACTGCCAAACTCACTGAATTTCGGTTGGCGGAGGCTTTTGGGGAGTTACCAAAGGAGAAAGGCACACAGGAGGAGACACAAGACAAAATGAAGTATTTTCTTGGACTGTCCAAGAAGCCTGTCACGCCAATGATGATCCAGGCAGTACGAGAGTTGGTGGAGGTTAATGGTTAATCGTTTTTACCATGTGGCAAGGCGTGAGTACTCATCTTGTTGCAAGAGTGCTCTTGTTGGGGCAGTTTCTATCTTGGTTGGGTATGAGGTGCTCCAGATGGTTCTTGGACTAGGGACCCTTGTATCTCTCGCTCGGACGATGTGCCCTGATTGTTGTTAGTCGAGTGTGTGTGCTTTCGCCGGTTTTCCTTTATTAACAGGGTGTTGTATGGTTTTTGGGTCCGGTTTCCCTATTAACTGGACCAACTCTTCTTCTATAATGCAATTGCGGGAGCTCCCGCCCTCTGACGAGGTTTCGTCAAAAATAATCTGGCGAAAAAATACAAAAAATAGGTTTAGAATAAAAAAAGTGGTCACTACATAGAAAATTACCAATAGTTTTGAAATGCTCAACCCTGACTATGAAATAGCCATGGTGGCCATTTTGACCCTATTTTCAAAAAGATGAAAGAAAAAAGTGATCATTGTACATGGAGATCTTTGATGTGTACAAGTTGCTAAGAAAATAAATGCCAAACTTGAAATTTGGTATTTTTTGTAAAAAAGGTCCCTTGCAAAATGGGCTAGCAAGTATGAATATTTATGACTTTCAAGCCATATAACTAAGATGACGTTCATATCCATGCCATAGTATAAAGTAAATTGCCCATATTTGGCACATAGACATATCATGTCATTACACAAAAGATGTTAAAATGTCTAGCGACTTTCACATTAGCTGGCTCTATGCCGATTTATGAAATAACTCAAATTTGAAATTTAAGTGTAATATAGTTTCTCCTACAAATTCACAATAAAAAGTTAGATACATAAGTAATCATTAAATAGAAGAACCACAAATACTTTTGCCAAATAATTATAGGTTGTGCAAAAAATGAAGAAAAATAAAAGGAGGAAATGTCTTGGCCGAGTGTTTACAACATTGAAACAATATTTGCAACATCTCACTCGTGTGTTTGCAGTAAAAACCACACGAGTTTGCACTAGGTCGGAAAAATTGTAAAGTTACCAAGCTCGTACTGACATCCATGACAGTTCCAATTTCACCGATACCGACCAAGAATCGGTTTGCCAGAGCCTCATGAACGCTAGACCGATTGCAGTGGACTATTGTCTCCTAGTTTGACACCTACCTCGATCTTAGCATCTGAGATATAGAGATCTGACTTATAAGGCCTTTCAAGGTTTGTTCTTTTCATGGTTCGTTCAGGTTGTAGGGGGAAGAAACTTTTGGTCGTCCTTCTATCGGCCGACAAGCTATGGAGCATCCGACATGCAGAGAAGGCAATTGTTCACCACACACACTAGAGAGTAGAGAGAGAAAATCGTACGAAAAAATAGCTCCATGAGTAGGGTTTTCGTTACCGGACGATAAATTCAGTTTAGCCCCCTGATGCCCACAAGTATAGGGGATCGCTGAAATCTTTGTTGGGAAGTATTATCCGAATTTATAGTTCGACACGATGGGAACTCAAGAATATCAATAAGACTTTGGCAATTGAGGCGTCACTCTCAACCACACCTGTATATCAATAACTTGCAGCAGTAATAGTGATGGCAGTAGTGTGATTCAAGTAGCAAATAAGGCAGCAACAGTAAACAAATATTTCCCAGTTTTCACCGCAAAAGTGAAAGTGTAACTCAGAGATTTAAAACGTAGGCATGAGGTGACAGCGGGGTGTTGCATGAATAAGATTGATCATATAATAAGATATAGTTAGCAATGGGACGTATCTCTAACTCCGATATATGTAGGTATGAGTTCCATAATTAGTTGTGCGTACTAACCAAGAGAATTTGCACAACATCTATTGTCCTACCTGCCCATTTCACCGGGGCCAATTTGGAACTATAGGTAATTAAGGTCTACCCTTTCGAATAGACCGGAATAATGCATTAACACTTCATGAACACATAGAATCCTCAAACTATAACATCTCCCCCTTGTTTTCCCTATATGTCACTTTTAGGGTTCGCAGGTTCAACATAATAGCAGGTGATACACTTTGCAAATAAATACGAAACTCAATTATATGATGAGGCAAAATAAGTTCAGTACTGAAATCATGCCACTCGGGCCCTAGTAGCAAGCATTAAACATAGCATAAGTGCATCAACACAATACAAAAGTATCCTCAAGATAATCCCCTAAAATCTCGAACAACGGGTAGCATTACATGATCAATCTCATCCAATCCCCATCCACCTCACATGCCTACAGTGGACTACTCACACATGGTGACGATGGTGGAACTCATGGTCGATGGAGATGAAGGCGGTGAAGATGGCGGTGAAGACGGCCTCCGGATCCCTCCACCGGAGGAGAAATCCTGTATCAATCTGTCCCCGAAACGAAGATCGTGGTGGCGGCGGCGGTGTGTTTCACGAAAGCTCCTCTCCTTCTAGGGCAAGCGTTCTTCTGTATATATGAGGGGGTACGTCGAAGATCGAAGGCGAGGCGGTGCCCGAGGCCCATTTTGGGTGGGCCCACGCGGCCCGAAACGAAGATCGTGGTGGCGGCGGCGGTGTGTTTCACGAAAGCTCCTCTCCTTCTAGGGCAAGCGTTCTTCTGTATATATGAGGGGGTACGTCGAAGATCGAAGGCGAGGCGGTGCCCGAGGCCCATTTTGGGTGGGCCCACGCGGCCAGGTACAGGGGCCGCGTGGGGCCCACTCCTTTGGCCTTCCGGCGCTCCCTCGTGTCCATCCTTTGCACGTTGTCCTCCTTTTCCATAAAAAATGACGTGGTATTTTTCCCCGATTTTATTTCCTGCAAAAATAGCCAGAAAAGAGACTTTGCTAAAAACACCGTCAGATTCAGCAGTTTTATTCAAATATGGGAAGATTCCGGAGCAAATTATGAAGCAAAGTGCTTGGAAAAGTAGATGCATTTTGGGTGCATCAACTCCCGCAAGCTTAGCTCGTTGTTTATCCTCGAACAACTCAAACATAGTGCAGACGCGATGAAAAAGTCTTTGACAAGAACTTTGCATTGCATATGTAACACCGTTTAATACCAACAAGCATTCAAAACATAGCTTCAATAACAAATAACGAAATGCTAGCAAAGGTATATCAAATCAATGTTAAAGCATTTATACTTGCTGCAAAGGAAATAACATGTAGTGTCAATACTTGGATGAGTTTGCTCAACTGTAGAAATAAACAAAGGTTTGCATCGCTATTGATTGAATCATGTCAAGATTTTTTAGATCTTTTGATTCTTTCTTTTGTTGACTAGTGAAATCATTGTGCTTACAACCTTGCTCTCGGTTTTATCAAATCATTTGGTGTTCCCTATTATGACCCACATGCTTGACCAACTCATGGTTGAAAGCCTCATGCCGCGTGAATATGAGTACTTACACCATGGCTACTCAACTCAGGCCACTAGGCAAGTTTGAATTTTTCAGTCATTGCAAGTAATAAAAGCGTCATCAAGAGCGTCAACTCGGGTACCTCTTGTCCCAGGACATGGACTAAGCCTATGTCCAAACAACAAGACAAATAGACAATGAACAATCTCAGCACTCTTTTATTTACTATTTGCGCAGCTTTTTATTATGATGTGCATCACTGAATGTCCACTATGGTGCGCTGCAAATTTCTACCATGAATGATGCATGGCTTAGGTTAGCGGCCCAGGTGTCTCTCTAGCCAATTATTCTCACTCATCAAACTTACTAAGTTTTCACTTTTATTTCCCAATGATAAGCATCCGTAGACAAAAGTACATGATATCAACTAAATGTAATTTAGTGCAATATTGAAAGCTTTCCATATGTCAGCACCTTTCAGCTAACTCCCAACCACTAAGCCTGTCAAGCATATGACTTCATGTTTAACATTTGAAAAATTCTTTTATTCTCTTTTGGTTGACAAGTTTAGCAAGCACAATGGGATGCGTAGACCTTTGTTTAGAGCCACAATTATTCAACCCACAGCCAAGTATTGTCAATAAATAATATCTCACTTGCATCATCATATAACATACTAGAACATGGAGAAGATAAACGTTTACTACCACTTACCTATATGTTAAATAAACCATGATGTGCTCACTCGCTGTTATTAAAAAGTCCACATAAGCATGGCCAAGGTGTCATACCTTTCATCCACTTCATGCACATCAACTCATCATTGTTGTTCTCCTCTCCCAACTTGAACTGCGCAATAAAAACTCAAATCTGCCATAAAATGTCACTGCATACAGTACTGTTTTTACCCTACCAAAACACCTCACAAAAATCTCCCAATTTACAGGTGTGTGGGTCATGATATGTTGCAGCAATGGTTCAAATTTTAGCTCAATCGGAGTTACAGAGAATAAATGAAAAAATGAAACAGTGAGCATATTTCAGCAATTTCAGCACTTCTGTTTTTGCGTTTGTTTCAAGAAAACAAAAATATTTTTGTTCTTTTTAGTTTTTAGATGCATAAGATAAATGACCAGAAGTAAATAACCAAAAGAAACAAATGAAATCTTTTTGTGTTTTGTGATTTTCAGAATAAGAAACTAAGCATAACAATGCAACGGTGATATAAAACAACGAATGGAGAGGGAGAGAAGCTCTCCCCCCAAGCTTGCGATCAAGCTAGTATCCTGGGTAGTGGCCGTATCCACCACTTCCACTTGCAGGGTAGTAACCATAGGGGTATCCTTGCATGCCTGGGTATTGTGGCATCTCTTGAGGTTGGTAGCCTTGCACCTCTGGAGCTTGGGGCTCCTCTTGAGGCGGCACCTCCTCCACTTTCCACTTTCCGGTACTCCTGTCAAAAAGGTCAGTACATGGGAGCCTAATGGGCACTCGCTGCCCATTAGCACTCAAATAGTTGTACAAATAATGTTCCCCATACTTCATACTTATTTCCATGCGAATAGTCAAAGTAAAATCAAGTAGTGTGGACTCTCGCACACGAGTACCCATGTTGTCATCATATCCTCTCTCATTTTTAATGTACTTGTACACTAATGTAGCAATAGCACCAGCATAAATAGGAGTTTCATCGGTAACATTTCTACTCACAACAGTATGCAATGATCTAGCAAGAATGACCCCCAAGTTGTACCCACATGGTATGTTTTCTTTTGCACATTTAAGTAGATAAACTATTGGTCCAGTGCAAGCAGAATTGTTGTCCCTAGCAAGAAATTCTCTTGCAAGAAACAACGTAAAGTATCTCAAACTTGGGTGATGTATATGAGTAAATTTACCCCTATTCAATCTATCATGAGAGCTAACAGTAATAGAATGCCAAAACGCAACAAGCTCGGGGCTGGAATCAACACCGGTTTCATTCCAACACTAATAGGAAAAGGCTTATAGGTAGGTTGGCATTCTGTGGCGCACCCTTAATCGGTGCGCCACAGAAATTATTTCTGTGGCGCATGCAAAACAATGCGCCACATAAATTTGGAATTCTGTGGCGCACGAAAACTAAATGCGCCACGGAAATATAGCTTTCTGTGGCGCACGGGACTGGGCGCACCCGGTACCTGCGCCACAAAAAAATTAGATCTCAGATCCATAATCTCTCCTACGACCAAGCACAGCCACACACACACTCGATCCTCTCCCTTGCTCTCTCTCCCCCGTGCGCTCTCGATCTCTCCTTTTCTTTTCTCTCTGCTCTCTCTCCTTTTCTTTTCTCTCTCTGCTTGCAGGCCGGCACGGAGCTCGCCCATCTCTTCCCCTCTTCCTCCGTCTCCCTCCCCACCAACCCAGCTCTCCACCGCATCGTCCTCTCCGCCGCCACGGGCGACCACCTCGCGCCCCGTGTTGCCGCCGGCCACCCACTGCCGGAGCCGCTCCCGGGCCGTGCACGGACCTCCGTTGTGCTCCGCGGCCAGCACCAACCCGGACCTCCCCGTCGGCGCCGCCGTTCCGCACGGCCGAACTCGTCGGCGCCGCCGTGCACCGCGGCCGCCACCGGCCCAGACCTCCTCGTACTCGCCTCCTTGCCCCATGGCCGACCCCGGTACCTCGTCGTCGTACTGATGACTCCCAAGTGCAGGAGATCAATTGTAGTACCTTTCAATTAGAAAAGGTTGTCGAACCCACGAGGAGATGAAGGTATTGGTTAGTAAGATTGATAAATAAAACAATAAAAGACGCAAGTGTTTTTGGTATTTTCGGTTGTATAATTCCAATGCAGCAAGTAACAATAGCAAGTGAAATCTCTCAAAGAGAGAAAGCCCAATCCTCTTATGTGACAAGAGGACAAGCTCAAGTGATGTGTATATAACATCCCAATATTTTAGAATGTTTAAAAATCACTAAAATTTGAAACTTTTATTTTTATTAAAAGAAAACATTCAAATTATAATGGAAACCAAATAATAGAAGACTTTTTGACATCTTCAAAAACTTTAATAGTTTAAATATCCAAGTAATTTTTAATTTCAAAATTGAAATTTAGTTTAAATTCTTTTATCCAAGGTATTTCGTAAAACCCAATATATATTTTTGCAAGGTGATTTAAATTTATTCCAAGACACCTTCACCTCATAAAATGTTTTATTCCAATTATTTAATTTTGAATATTTAACTTTTGGCTATTTATTATATCCTAAAAATATATTTGCAAAGTGTTTAAGTTATTTAAAGTATGCCCATTTCTAAATTTATTTTGGTTAAACTATACGTTTTAAAATTTTATATTGCCTCTGGGTATTTAATAAACCCTGCAGTAAAATTTATAAAAGTTTTTAAATTATTCAAAGCATGTTCTATTTTTAAAATCGGATTTGTTTCTCCAGCTAATCACACCTATGTACATGCAGGCTGTAGACATGCACATACACGACAGTACCTAACTAGTACAGCATCGGTCGATCTCTTTCCTTTCCTTCTTTCTTCTCGATCGATTTCCTTTTTTTTTAAATCTTGTCATGTCCTTCTCTCTCTAGAATTCCATTGGGCAGCCATATGCATGTACGTGCAAGCTTTGGCTATAAGCCAAGTCTGGGCAGGCTTTGCACAACTAGCAGTAGCACAAGTCGCTAGCTAGTTTCTCTTCCTCGTTCCTTTTCTTTTTATTCCGTTCTCTGTACGATCCATGCACGGACCAGCCAGCCAGCCTTGGCCCAAGAAGGTGGCCAGGCCCAACAGCAGCATTTTCAGCCCATCATCGTCGTCACGTACCTGGGAAGCAATTCTGAACGAACACGAGTTCGTTCGTATCTCAAACAGCCCCACCAAATCTTCGATTTCTCCTGATCTTCTTATCCGTTTGCCACGAAACTTCGTATATATAAACCCCAAAACCCTACGCACCTTTTCCCCAACTTTCCCCCAGAAACAAGCCGCCAGGCTGCCCTAATTTCGGGCTGCAATCGATCTACCGCCGCCGCCGCCATTGACGAGGTTCGAAGGTTTTCACCGCCGTCTCGCACAACTTTAACCTCTCTAGCCTTGTCAATCCTGTCACCCTCGTTATTACGAATCTCCTAAAATTTTCCTTTCTTGAAACGGTGGACCAGGACGTCCGTAATCGTCGTCGGAGCGCCGCCGGTACAGGAACTCGGAAAGCAGTAGCTGCCGCCGTTTGGATCAGCCGGAGACGTCGCCGAGACCGCCACCGAGTTCGCCGTGATCACCTACGCCGTTTTCCACCGTCGCCTTAGCCGGAGGAGCACCAGAGCTCCGTCGCCGTCACCGTCCGACCCGCCGTGGCCGTCGTCTTCTCTGCTTCCGGTGAGAACAGCACCAATCCCAGCTCGTTTTCGTCTCAGCCATTAGATCTTGATCCAACGCCTTAGATCTGTTCACTTAAACGAAGGGGTACCGGCCTATCCGGTGAAGCCACGTGTATTATTCTTTTTCTATTCTCGTTTTAAGATTTCAGAAAACATATAGATCTTGTAAAATTCATATCAAATAAACCGTAACTCCGTTTTCAATGTTTTGGTAGTCTATGGATTCGTATGAACGTGTAGAATACAGTAGAATAATAAAAACATATATTTTAGTCGTGCACTAACTTGTTATTTACAGAAACATGTAAAATATTATTTTAGTAATAGTTTTAAATCTATAAGTTCAAAATTTGTAAATAAAATATTTTTGGAAAGCCCGTGACCTGTAGATTATATTAGTATGTTAGATCTAGACCGTTAGATCTGTTTTGAATGGCTAAGATGAGATCCTTTAAACGAATCGGTATCGGCGAATCAGAGAAGGCCACATCATCGTCCAGTCGGCGCCGCGTCAACGCCCAGTCAACGCCCAGTCAGCTGCTTTGTCAGCAGCCATGTCGACGCTTGGTCAGCAGGTCCGTCAGCATCCTCGTCAGCGGCCAGAGTCAACAGTCAACCGAAGACCGGCAGTTTTGCAGAAAAGACCCTAGAACTTAGATCTATTATAAATTTTTATTGGCTCGGCCAATTTTTGCAAACTTTATATTTTTCGAAAGCTTATGACACGTAGAAACTTTTGGTATAATTATTTTTATGTTTTGTCGAATTAATTTTGTTTAATTTCAAAAGTGGCTTTAATAGTATTTTGAACATAGCTTCAAATTAAAAATTTATTTTTGGTCAAACTCTTTTGCTATAAATTTGTATGTCTAAGTATTGGCCGTAGAAATACTCTACTATTTTTGTAAACATATTTTCTACGATTTTGTAATTAATATTGATTAAATGCTTTTTAGGTGTTATTTTAATAATTAAAAATGATTAAAATTATTTTTACTTCATCTATTCGACTAATAAAATGACTTAGTCATATTTTGATCACTTTTAGTTACAAAAAGTACTTAGAAATATTTTGCCTCTCCAAACAAAGTAATTTTCTTCCTTAGAAAATATTTGACAAGTATTTTTGACAACATTATCCTAAGAAAAATTTCAACATCTTAAAAGTGCTAAATCTTTTCCTTAGAAAAATTTAGCATCTTGAAACTTTGTTGTGTTATTTTGATAAGTGTTGGTCCTTAGAAAATTTATCAACTATTGTTTTAAAGTATTTTTCCTTAGAAAAATACCAACACCTTATTTTATGAACTCTTACTTAGAAATTATTTCGACTTGATGTGTTAGCTTCTAGTCCATAGTTAAAATTTTGACCCCAAGTGTTATGACCTTGGTCCTTAGTCATTTTTGGACCATCTTACTTGCTTGCATTTCTTAGAGCATTTTCATAAGCATGGCATGTATGTTAAGTCCTTAGTAGTATTTTTGTACTTCTTACATGATATTCCTCCTTAGAAATTTTGAGGATGCGTGTTAGCCTTTTGACCCTCCTAGTCGAAAACCACTAAGTTAAAATTAGTGGAAACCAATGAAGGACTTAGCCAAGGAAACAAGATCCCAGAAGCATCTCCAAGAAGAAAGGACTTAGAAGAAATCAAGAGGAAGTTCATGAAGACCAACCAGCTACATTTTTTAGGTCTTCCTTCCCTTTCTCCTTTCTTCCTTCTTCTCTTAAACTTCATGGTGGATAATCTACAATCAAGACCAACCTTGATGCTGCCAAAAATCAAGTCTGCAGAACCATCAAGTCCACAATTTTTTCAATGGAGTCAACACAACAAGGAGAAAGTTACAAAGAAGTTGAAGATGCTTGGAAGACCAACTACTCCACTCCTCCTATCTTTTCTTCTTTCTTCTTTCTATCTCTCACCTTGGACAAAGATCAATGAAGACCATTGAAGATCGATGATGCTACCAAGGAGTTGAAGATTATTTGAAGACCAAAATTGTGAAGACTTAGAGTAGCCTTACAACTTCACAATTTGTTATTTTATCAAGTTTATTTGCTTAGCCTTGACCTTGCCTTAGCCTTTTTGGATTAAATTATTTTATGTGCTATCCTTAGTTTGTTTTGTATATCTTTCATACCATATTTCTTTGTATCATTCTGCATCTCATGCATGTCATATTTTTCTAGGTGTTGCATTTATGATTGTATGTTTATTTGTGGTTTGTTTGACTTGTTAGAAATTTCGGAGAGAGACGAAGGTGGTGGCAACTGCTACTACTACACTCCCTATTGCCAAGGCAAGTGGCACACCCCATAAATTTCCTAAGTATTTTTCTATGCATGACTAGTGTATTTCTTTATATGCATGTGTAGGATAGTATTGCTATGCTGAAACTACTATCTCCTCTACACTAGCTGTGTCTAGAATCCTATTGATAACTTAGTAGAATTATTGATGCTATGAAAAAGTGTTTTATTGAAAAGTTAAATTCTACTAAGTTAATTTACCACCTGGGTGGACTTGTTATGAAAAGATGATGGAAAGGTTGAGTGTCATCTCTTAGGGGTGACCTCTAAGGGATGGTCACTTGTGGTTGCCACCCAGGGTATTAAGGGGCCAATGTTTTCTCTAAGTGAAGTTGCTTACCGTGCAGCCATTAGTCATATGGGCTCTGGCTAGATGGATTAAGTTGCGTGGACTCGTCCCGACTTGACAGGTGGTGGTAGAATGGTTAGAATGGGAGCGCGTCAAGTCGGTATGGGATGGGAAAATGCTTCTGAAAAGTCTAGTCTCAACTCTCTCCTTTTCCTTAGCACAAATTGAGTGCTTGAGGATAGTTTGGGTTTGTTGGGTCTAATGGTGAAAGTGCAGAACCTCTGCAGAGTTAAAAACTAAGTACTTAGCAGTGTCCCCGGTTATGGACAATTTGAGCAGCTGATCAAGGATTCAACGGAGGCTTCACCATTCCAATTTCGAAAGTAAAACTTGATGGTGAACAAGGGTAGATGAGACTATGGTTTTATACCATATCGTCTCCAACTTTTGAAGAAAATGTTTTACAAAGTGATAGGCAAAATTGGCTTTTATGCAAAATAGCCTTGAAACTCCACCAGCCAAATATGCATATAGGCTATTAGAGTTATTCCATTAAGTGTCCACATAGTGTCACTTGCCAGAATCATTTTAATGGTTCTGACCCACTCTGTTGCAAAATTTTATTTGGTGCCGATTGTTCTGACGACGAGTGAGTTTCGTTAAGGGTTTCGAGTCTGCAACCAACATGTTTTCGCCTGTGGCACATGATGATGATGGAGACTCCATGAAGAATAATTTTCCGCTGCTTTACTCTTTCAAAGCTAGCTTCGTGCTATGCAATTTGTAATGAATATTTTCCTAAGTACTGGATCCGCGTGTAATAATTGATACTCTGTTGTGATATTCATCGTAAACTGTGTGTGCAAATGAATCGATCCAGGGGTTTGCACTATACACAGGTACCTTGCCAATTTCTAAGTGCAGGTACGCTTCAGTGTAACTTATATGTGGAAAACGCTCCCGAGGGCGGCATGGATATTGCTAGGCATAGAGATTTATTAAACAACACGTTGAATATCTTGTCAAGTTTTAATCTTCTTTGGACGGAGCCATAATTCGGTATAGCTAAATAAATAGACTACAACCCCTTATGATGGATCATGTGGCCAAGTAAATGACTGCACAAGAGTTATTAAGACATAATGTCCCACCATAGCATTACACTCTAAGGTCCCCGATACTAATACCCTCATAATTAATATAACTTCATGACTTAATCTCAGGTTTACTTGTCCTCCCAAGTCTTCCTCAATTCATTATACTACGGTGTTCTCCTATGAGCCCATATAGGTGAAGTGTTGTGCAGTCGACGTTCGCACAACACCATCATAGAATCACATAAAAGATAAACTCTTGACAAAATACCAACACATGTTATATATAAATCATTGCCAATTCATCCTATGCCCTCAGGAACATACGGGAACTACTCACAACGTGCAAACATGATCTTAATCAGTGGCATAAGTGGTACAACACAATCTGAAATTATAACTTCACCCACAAATAATGACAAGTACTCAATCACAAACATGAATAGTAGCACACAAGACAAGTATCTAGGGTATAGCAACTCTCAAACTATGATGGGAATGGAGTGGATCACGGAGATGATGATGGAGCTGGTCTTGATGGGGGTGATGATGTAGAGGCCTCCTCCCACGCCAAGGAGGAGAGGTGATGACGATGACGATGATTTTCCCCTCTCCGGAGCTCCGGAGCAGCAGGATCTGATCCCCCTCAGAGGGAATCAGGAGTTTCGCCACCGCCGCGAACTCGGATGGACTAGGGAAAATTAGGGCGTAGCTTTTCGGGCGAGACGAAGGCATTGCTAAAAAGCCCCAGGCGAGGAGGTGCCTGAGGCCGATTTTGGTGGGCCCCACGCGACCAGGTACATGGGCCGCGTGGGCCCCCCTCTTTTGGCCCTCGTGGCTCTCCTCTCTTCGGTCTTCTTTCAATTGCCTTCCTTCCGATGAAAAACCTCCGTGGTATTTTTCCTTTTATTATTTGGGTTCCTAAAACTCCTGAAACAATAAAAACAAGAAAAGGGGGTTTTCTGCCTCCCAGAAATTAAATACCAAAAAAATAGGGACTTTGTACGAAAGTCCCCTAAATCGTCTAAAACATGTAAAAACATTGTTATAACAGTGCATATAACATTCTAATATGCTACTAAAGGTTGCATAAATGATGATATAAAATGTGCGTTCCATGGCTAACTGAAACTCCAGGTGCCTTCCTTTTCATACACATTCAATAGCATAAGTATTGAAATATGCATGATCATTAATTTGCTCAAAAGATACTAGAGTCTAACATGAGTGTTTTATATCCTTTTCATTATCCCTTCTCAACTTTTTATCCTACAAGACAATATCTCAACTTCAAACTATTAATTCGAAGTCATATTGACTTTTTACTTATTTATAATGAGATAATTCTACAATTGTCCAACATACTCAAGTTAATTAATTTCAAGGCAAGATGTGATTGAAACTCTAAATATGCCACGCTCATTTGCATGAGTGTTACCCATCAATCTCCAAACAAGAGAATTATGGATGACACCATACTTTAATATTCATTGATAAACCATAAGATAGAGATACATGATAATGCTCCATGAGCTCACACACGCCTAAGAGATATAACTAAACGATAAAAGCAAAACACACCATGACTAGATAGATATGATAGACTAGTAGAGATAGAAGGCTAGGTGGAACTCCCCAAGCTTGACGTTCTTACAGACTCTCTTTTGCTGCAGCCTCCTCCTTCTCATATTTTCCTCCCATTCAGCCATCTTCCATGGGAAAGGCCTTCCGTCACAGAAAGATGTGGGTGGATCATTATACCTGAGGGTGGCGGCTGCTGCAATCTTCTTGAAGCGTTCTTCATATTCGCAGTTCTGGTTCTCTACATCCCACATGAAGCATTGGAACTTCTCCCACTTGTCGATGACGTCCTTGTATCTATCTTCCAGATCTTCAAGCCTCTTCTTGTACTCTTCAACCTTCTTCTCCAGCTCCAGGTTCATGAAGTGATGGGCATCAAGGCTGCGGTAAACCACAGTGCCATACCTGAAGGTCTTGTCCTCCAACTAGTCCAGCCTTTCCTCCACCGTGCCGGTGGCCTTGGGAGCCTTTACCTCCTCCACGAGCATCACGCCCTCCTTGAAGCACACGGTCTTCGGTGGTGCCATCACGGAGCTGAGGTAGCGGTTCACAACACCTTCCTTGGGAGGGCTCTCCCCACCGTGGTTGGATCCAGAGCAAGACATGGCTAAAACCTGACAGACAAAAACAACAGAAACGAAGATCGCTCGAGGACGCTCGGTGCGAGATTAGATCGACAGAGAGGGGTATATATTGAGGGTTTTTAGGTCAAGACGAAGCGTCGGGATCGAAAATGGGGCGAAAAGGGACTCCGAGGGGCAAAAGGAGTGGGCCCACGCGGCCCCTGTACTGGCCGCGTGGGACCCCCTCTTTCCTTCCTCGGGTCTCCGCTTCGTCCAGATTTCTTGTCCCATACGTTAATTTCCATAAAAAATGACTTTCCTAAAATATTATGCAATTCCGAGAAACTTTCCAACAGTAAGTTACCTTCTATTGATTTAGGGTTTCTGAAACTGCACGGTTTCTCTCAATTACCTCCTCCGGTGTTTGTAAATTCAACTCTTCCACCATTCCGATGAAGCTCTTTCCTGCAATATAAGGTTTAAGGCGTTGTCCATTGACTACATGAGGTTTACCTTTCATGTCACCGTGAAGACGGATAGCTCCTGAACGGTACACCTCCTGTATCACTAATGGTCCCTGCCACTTTGAAGCAACTTCCTGCAGAAAACTTAAACGAGAGTTGTATAACAAAACTTGATCACCTACTTTGAATTCCTTTTCTTAATTTTCTTGTCATGCCAAATTTTAACTTTTTCTTTAAACATTTTAGCATTTTCATAAGCTTCATTTCTCCATTCATCTAGTAGGTTTAAATCAAGAATTCTCTTTTCTCCCAGTTTTAAAATCAAAGTTCAATTGTTTAACAGCCCATCTAGCATTATGTTCTAATTCAACAGGCAAATGACAAGCTTTTCCATAAACCATTTTATAAGGAGACATTCCCATAGGATTTTTAAAAGCAGTTCTATAAGCCCATAATGCATCATTAATTTTGTTGGCCAATCAGACCTAGACTTATTCACTGTCTTTTCCAAAATGAGTTTAATTTCCCTATTGCTTAATTCAACTTGTCCACTTGTTTGAGGATGATAAGGTGATGCAATTCTATGGTTAACATCATATTTTGCCAAAGTTTTTTAAGAACACCATGCAAGAAATGAGAACCACCATCAGTAATTAAAAACCTAGGAACACCAAACCTGGGGAAAATGATGTCCTTGAGCATCTTCATTGCTGTGGCATGATCTGCACTTTTGGTTGGAATTGCTTCCACCCACTTTGTAACATAATCAACTGCAACCAAAATGTGAGTATGCTTTGTCTTTGACTCTGGGAAAGGTCCCATAAAGTCAAAACCCCACACATCAAATGGCTCAAGTGGCAAGAATAATTCATAGGCATTTCATTTCTCCTACCAATATTCCTACTCTTTGACATTTATCACAAGATTTAACATATTCAGCACAATCCTTAAATAAAGTAGGCCAATAAAACCAGATTGTAATACCTTTGCTCCTGTACGATCTCCTGCATGATGCCCTCCATAGGGACTATCATGACAATCTCTTATAATAGCCTGTTGTTCATGCTCAGGTACACAACGTCTAATAATACCATCCACACTTTTCTTATAAAGGAAAGGATCATCCCAAAAATAATGTCTAAGATCATAAAAGAATTTCTTTCTTTGTTGAAAGTGAAGTGTGGAGGCAAAACTTTACCAACAATAAAATTTGCATAGTTGGCAAACCAAGGAGATGCAACTTTAGCACTAGAAACATTAATATTGCAAGTTGTTCATTAACAAAGCTATCATTAATAGGAATAGGATCATCAGGTATATTTTCCATTCTAGAAGATGATCAGCTACTTGATTATCTTCCCCTTTCCTATCAACAATGTGTAAATCAAATCTTGCAATAAAAGTACCCATCTTATTAATCTAGGCTTAGCATCTTTCTTATGCATCAAGTATTTAATAGCAGAATGATCAGTATGCAATGTGACTTTGAATCAGTAATATAAGGTCTAAACTTGTCACAAGCAAATACACTGCTAAAAATTCTTTTCAGTTGTAGCATAATTCTTTGAGCAGCATCAAGTGTTCTACTAGCATAATAGATAACATTCAGTTTCTTATCAACACGTTGGCCCAAAACAGCCCCAACTGCATAATCACTAGCATCACACATAATTTCAAAAGGCAATTTCCAATCAGGAGGTTGAATAATAGGAGCACTTATTAAAGCATTCTTCAAAATATTAAAGGACTCAATGCAATCATCATTAAAAGAGAAAGGAACATCCTTTTGCAAAAGATTGGTTAGAGGTTTTGATATTTTGGAGAAATCTTTAATAAACCTACGGTAAAAACCTGCATGCCCAAGAAAACTTCTTATACCTTTGATGTCCCTTGGGTATGGTAGCTTTTCAATAGCTTCTATCTTTGCTGGATCAACTTCTATTCCTTTCCAGAAATCTTATGCCCAAGACAATACCTTCAGTAACCATGAAGTGACACTTCTCCCAATTAAGACTAAGTGTTGGTCTTCACAACGCTGCAAAACTTTGTTAAGGTTGAACAAGCAATTATCGAAGGAAGTACCATACACAGAAAAATCATCCATAAAAACTTCCATTATCTTTTCAATATAATCAGCAAATATAGCATTCATGCATCTTTGAAAAGTAGCAGGAGCATTACACAAACCGAATGGCATTCTCCTATAAGCAAATGTACCATATGGGCAAGTAAAAGTGGTCTTTTCTTGATCATCCTTATGGACAGGAATTTGTGAGAAACCTGAATAACCATCTAGATAGCAAAAGTGAGAGTGTTTAGATAACCTTTCTAACATTTGATCAATAAATGGCAATGGATAATGATCTTTTCGAGTTGCTTTGTTTAATTTTCTGAAATCAATACACATCCTATAACCAACAACAGTACGTTGAGCCACAAGTTCATCCTCATCATTTGGAACAACAGTCATTCCACCCTTTTTAGGAACACAATGAACAGGACTAACCCACTTACTATCAGCTATAGGATAAATGATACCAGCTTCAATAAGTCTTATTACCTCTTTTCTTACCACTTCTTTCATTTTTGGATGGAGACGGCGTTGATAATCAACAACAGGTTTTGCATCCTCCTCCAAATTAATTTTATGCATACATAGAGCTGGGCTTATACCTTTAAGATCATCAAGAGAGTATCCAATGGCTGGTCGGTGAGCTTTTAGCACATCAAGTAATTTCTCTTCTTCTTCAGCTGAAAGGTTAGCACTAATAATGACAGGATATATGCTCTTCTCATCCAAATATGCATATTTCAGATTTGGGCAAAGGTTTTAATTCAAAACTAGGATCCCCTTTAGGTGGTGGTAGCACTCCTAAATTATCAGGTGGGATATGCAATTGTAATTGTGGTGGTTGTTGCCATAATATTTGTTCTAAAGCCTCTTTTTCCTCATCATTAAATGGTTCATCTTGATTAAGCATATAACGTTCTACAACATCTGTTGAAGCTACAGCTATATGAGCAAGAGTTTCAATTATATCTTAGAAATTGGCTCTTTCACAATATGTTTATCAGCAAATTTAGAAAAGTTGAATTCAAGTTTTTCATCAGCACATTTAATAAACACTTTCTCTTTAAGCAAATTGATTTCAGCACCAACAGTACGCAAGAAAGGTCTACCAAAAATGATAGGACAAAAAATCTTGAGGACAACCAAGCACAATAAAATCAGCAGGATATTTTATTTTGCCAACCAATACTTCAACATCTCTAACAATTCCAAATGGACTAATATATCTTTATTAGCAAGTTGAATTGTCATACCTGTCTCTTCCATAACAATAGGATCAATATCAGGCTTGATTTCAAGATAGAGAGAATATGGAATGACACTAATGCTTGATCCAATATCACATAACCATGATAACTTGAAGTACCAATAGAGCATGATATAACAGGTTTCCCACCTTGGCCGAATTACCTTTGATGACTTTAGTAGCATCTTCACATAGATAAACATCAACAGGGTCTTCTTCATTAAGTTGCTTGATGACAGAAATTTGAGTGTTGACTTCCACCTGTTCATATGGCTGAGAACACTTTCTATTACTTTTGTTAGTAACAGCAATAAGTAAATTCTCTTTAACTTGGTTTGGATAGGGAGGTGCTTCAACATACTCCTCAATTGTCACAGATGACACCGGTTCAACCTGTTTAATAACTTTAGGAACAACAATAGATTGTTTAACAGGTTCAACATAAACTTCAAACCCACTTTTAGGAACACAGATATGCTCAGCAAAAGATTTAGCTATTTCAAGTATAACATAAGGATCAAGATTAAATGTATCACTCATGCTTTTAAACAGGATAGAAGTAGAGAAATTCTCTACACATGAATATCCATAATCAAAATAAGGCTCATTACCTTTATCGAGATCCCAATGTCCAGTATTTTCAGCAAAAGGAGTGGGCCCACGCGGCCCCTGTACCTGGCCGCGTGGGACCCCCTCTTTTCTTCCTCGGGTCTCCGCTTCGTCCAGATTTCTTGTCCCATACGTTAATTTCCATAAAAAATGACTTCCTAAAATATTAAGCAATTCCGAGAAACTTTCCAAATAGTAAGTTACCTTCTATTGATTTAGGGTTTCTGAAACTGCACGGTTTCTCTCAATTACCTCCTCCGGTGTCTGTAAATTCAACTCTTCCACCATTCCGATGAAGCTCTTTCCTGCAATATAAGGTTTAAGGCGTTGTCCATTGACTACATGAGGTTTACCTTTCATGTCACCGTGAAGACGGATGGCTCCTGAACGGTACACCTCCTGTATCACTAATGGTCCCTGCCACTTTGAACGCAACTTCCTGCAGAAAACTTAAAGCGAGAGTTGTATAGCAAAACTTGATCACCTACTTTGAATTCCTTCTTCTTAATTTTCTTGTCATGCCAAATTTTAACTTTTCTTTAAACATTTTAGCATTTTCATAAGCTTCATTCTCCATTCATCTAGTAGGCTTAAATCAAGAATTCTCTTTTCTCCAGCAGTTTTAAAATCAAAGTTCAATTGTTTAACAGCCCATCTAGCATTATGTTCTAACTCAACAGGTAAATGACAAGCTTTTCCATAAACCATTTTATAAGGAGACATTCCCATAGGATTTTTAAAAGCAGTTCTATAAGCCCATAATGCATCATTAATTTTGTTGGCCAATCAGACCTAGACTTATTCACTGTCTTTTCCAAAATGAGTTTAATTTCCCTATTACTTAATTCAACTTGTCCACTTGTTTGAGGATGATATGGTGATGCAATTCTATGGTTAACATCATATTTTGCCAAAGTTTTTTAAGAACACCATGCAAGAAATGAGAACCACCATCAGTAATTAAAAACCTAGGAACACCAAACCTGGGGAAAATGATGTCCTTGAGCATCGTCATTGCTGTGGCATGATCTGCACTTTGGTTGGAATTGCTTCCACCCACTTTGTAACATAATCAACTGCAACCAAAATGTGAGTATGCTTTGTCTTTGACTCTGGGAAAGGTCCCATAAAGTCAAAACCCCACACATCAAATGGCTCAAGTGGCAAGAATAATTCATAGGCATTTCATTTCTCCTACCAATATTTCCTACTCTTTGACATTTATCACAAGATTTAACATATTCAGCACAATCCTTAAATAAAGTAGGCCAATAAAACCAGATTGTAATACCTTTGCTCCTGTACGATCTCCTGCATGATGCCCTCCATAGGGACTATCATGACAATCTCTTATAATAGCCTGTTGTTCATGCTCAGGTACACAACGTCTAATAATACCATCCACACTTTTCTTATAAAGGAAAGGATCATCCCAAAAATAATGTCTAAGATCATAAAAGAATTTCTTTCTTTGTTGAAAGTGAAGTGTGGAGGTAAAACTTTACCAACAATAAAATTTGCATAGTTGGCAAACCAAGGAGATGCAACTTTAGCACTAGAAACATTAACATTGCAAGTTGTTCATTAACAAAGCTATCATTAATAGGAATAGGATCATCAGGTATATTTTCCATTCTAGAAAGATGATCAGCTACTTGATTATCTTCCCCTTTCCTATCAACAATGTGTAAATCAAACTCTTGCAATAAAAGTACCCATCTTATTAATCTAGGCTTAGCATCTTTCTTATGCATCAAGTATTTAATAGCAGAATGATCAGTATGCAATGTGACTTTGAATCAGTAATATAAGGTCTAAACTTGTCACAAGCAAATACACTGCTAAAAATTCTTTTCAGTTGTAGCATAATTCTTTGAGCAGCATCAAGTGTTCTACTAGCATAATAAATAACATTCAGTTTCTTATCAACACGTTGGCCCAAAACAGCCCCAACTGCATAATCACTAGCATCACACATAATTTCAAAAGGCAATTTCCAATCAGGAGGTTGAATAATAGGAGCACTTATTAAAGCATTCTTCAAAATATTAAAGGACTCAATGCAATCATCATTAAAAGAGAAAGGAACATCCTTTTGCAAAAGATTGGTTAGAGGTTTTGATATTTTGGAGAAATCTTTAATAAACCTACGGTAAAAACCTGCATGCCCAAGAAAACTTCTTATACCTTTGATGTCCCTTGGGTATGGTAGCTTTTCAATAGCTTCTATCTTTGCTGGATCAACTTCTATTCCTTTTCAGAAATCTTATGCCCAAGAACAATACCTTCAGTAACCATGAAGTGACACTTCTCCCAATTAAGACTAAGTGTTGGTCTTCACAACGCTGCAAAACTTTGTTAAGGTTGAACAAGCAATTATCGAAGGAAGTACCATACACAGAAAAATCATCCATAAAAACTTCCATTATCTTTTCAATATAATCAGCAAATATAGCATTCATGCATCTTTGAAAAGTAGCAGGAGCATTACATAAACCGAATGGCATTCTCCTATAAGCAAATGTACCATATGGGCAAGTAAAAGTGGTCTTTTCTTGATCATCCTTATGGACAGGAATTTGTGAGAAACCTGAATAACCATCTAGATAGCAAAAGTGAGAGTGTTTAGATAACCTTTCTAACATTTGATCAATAAATGGCAATGGATAATGATCTTTTCGAGTTGCTTTATTTAATTTTCTGAAATCAATACACATCCTATAACCAACAACAGTACGTTGAGCCACAAGTTCATCCTCATCATTTGGAACAACAGTCATTCCACCCTTTTTAGGAACACAATGAACAGGACTAACCCACTTACTATCAGCTATAGGATAAATGATACCAGCTTCAATAAGTCTTATTACCTCTTTCTTACCACTTCTTTCATTTTTGGATGGAGACGGCGTTGATAATCAACAACAGGTTTTGCATCCTCCTCCAAATTAATTTTATGCATACATAGAGCTGGGCTTATACCTTTAAGATCATCAAGAGAGTATCCAATGGCTGGTCGGTGAGCTTTTAGCACATCAAGTAATTTCTCTTCTTCTTCAGCTGAAAGGTTAGCACTAATAATGACAGGATATATGCTCTTCATCCAAATATGCATATTTCAGATTTGCAGGCAAAGGTTTTAATTCAAAACTAGGATCCCCTTTAGGTGGTGGTAGCACTCCTAAATTATCAGGTGGGATATGCAATTGTAATTGTGGTGGTTGTTGCCATAATATTTGTTCTAAAGCCTCTTTTTCCTCATCATTAAATGGTTCATCTTGATTAAGCATATAACGTTCTACAACATCTGTTGAAGCTACAGCTATATGAGCAAGAGTTTCAATTATATCTTCAGAAATTGGCTCTTTCACAACATGTTTATCAGCAAATTTGGAAAAGTTGAATTCAAGTTTTCACCAGCACATTTAATAAACACTTTCTCTTTAAGCAAATTAATTTCAGCACCAACAGTACGTAAGAAAGGTCTACCAAAAATGATAGGACAAAAAATCTTGAGGACAACCAAGCACAATAAAATCAGCAGGATATTTTATTTTGCCAACCAATACTTCAACATCTCTAACAATTCCAAATGGACTAATATAATCTTTATTAGCAAGTTGAATTGTCATACCTGTCTCTTCCATAACAATAGGATCAATATCAGGCTTGATTTCAAGATAAAGAGAATATGGAATGACACTAATACTTGCTCCAATATCACATAGACCATGATAACTTGAAGTCCCAATAGAGCATGATATAACAGGTTTCCCAACTTGGCCGAATTACCTTTGATGACTTTAGTAGCATCTTCACATAGATAAACATCAACAGGGTCTTCTTCATTTAAGTTGCTTGATACAGAAATTTGAGTGTTGACTTCCACCTGTTCATAAGGCTGAGAACACTTTCTTTACTTTGTTAGTAACAGCAATAAGTAAATTCTCCTTAACTTGGTTTGGATAGGAGGTGGTTCAACATACTCCTCAATTGTCACAGATGACACGGTTCAACCTGTTTAATAACTTTAGGAACAACAATAGATTGTTTAACAGGTTCAACATAAACTTCAAACCACTTTTGGAACACAGATATGCTCAGCAAAAGATTTAGCTATTTCAATTATAACATAAGGATCAAGATTAAAAGTATCACTCAGATTTTTAAACAATAGAAGTAGAGAAATTCTCTACACATGAATATCCATAATCAAAATAGGCTCATTACCTTTATCAAGATCCCAATGTCCAGTATTTTCAGAAATAGTCTCCAATAAATTCCATGCTTCTTCTTCAGTATTTTTGTAAAACTTCCACCAGATGAATTATCCAGAATTCCTTGTGCTTCATAGGTAGCCTCACATAAAAGTTTATCAATATAAGTTTCCTTGTAAGATCATGACAAGGATTCTTGCGAAGGAGTTCCTTTAATCTCCCCCAAGCTTGAGTAATACTCTCTCCCAGATGTGGCCAGAAATTGAATATATAGCAGGTTCTCATAAGCTTCTTTAGGAGTAAAATATTTAAGAAAGAAAACCTTCCTCAAGATATTCCATTCAATACACTTCTTCATCCAGAGACCTGTACCAATCACGAGCATTACCAGATAAAGACAAATATAGTAACTTCCTTTTACCTGATCCTCAGAATACCAGGAGTCTAAATAAACCACATATGTCTTCAATTAACTCCATGTGTTCACGTGCAGACTTAGTTCCATCCCTGTAAATGGATTTTTCATAACTCTTTTAACATGACCCATGGGAATTTTATATCCCACTTTAGGTATCTCAGGCACAGTAGTTTCAACCACTTTGCAGTAGTGGCATAAGCACTTTCATATAGAGCAAGATGCAGCGAGGCACGATTCATAAATGCCATAGTAACAATGAGATAAAACAAATTCAGCTTTCAAGTTTCCTTACCAAACTTCTTACCAATAGCGCTACGCTCCCCGGCAACGGCGCCAGAAAAGTATCTTGATGACTCCCAAGTGCAGGAGATCAATTGTAGTACCTTTCAATTAGAAAAGGTTGTCGAACCCACGAGGAGCTGAAGGTATTGGTTAGTAAGATTGATAAATAAAACAATAAAAGATGCAAGTGTTTTTGGTATTTTCGGTTGTATAATTGCAATGCAGCAAGTAACAATAGCAAGTGAAAGCTCTCAAAGAGAGAAAGCCCAATCCTCTTATGTGCAAGAGGACAAGCTCAAGTGATGTGTAACTTATATGTGGAAAACGTTCCCGAGGGCGGCATGGATATGCTAGGCATAGAGATTTATTAAACAACACGTTGAATATCTTGTCAAGTTTTAATCTTCTTTGGACGGAGCCATAATTAGGTATAGCTAAATAAATAAACTACAACCCCTTATGATGGATCATGTGGCCAAGTAAATGACTGCACAAGAATTATTAAGACATAAAGTCCCACCATAGCATTACACTCTAAGGTCCCCGATACTAATACCCTCATAATATAACTTCATGACTCTCTCAGGTTTACTGTCCTCCCAAGTCTCCTCAATTCATTATACTACGGTGTTCTCCTATGAGCCCATATAGGTGAAGTGTTGTGCAGTCGACGTTCGCACAACACCATCATAGAATCACATAAAAGATAAACTCTTGACAAAATACCAACACATGTATATATAAATCATTGCCAATTCATCCTATGCCCTCAGGAACATACGGGAACTACTCACAACGTGCAAACATGATCATAATCAGTGGCATAAGTGGTACAACACAATCTGAAATTATAACTTCACCACCAAATAATGACAAGTACTCAATCACAAACATGAATAGTAGCACAAGACAAGTATCTAGGGTATAGCAACTCTCAAACTGAGGGGAACGGAGTGGATCACGGAGATGATGATGGAGCTGGTCTTGATGGGGGTGATGATGTAGAGGCCTCCTCCCACGCCAAGGAGGAGAGGTGATGACGATGACGATGATTTCCCCCTCTCCGGAGCTCCGGAGCAGCAGGATCTGATCCCCCTCGGAGGGAATCAGGAGTTTCGCCGCCGCCCGACCTCGGATGGACTAGGAAAAATTAGGGCGTAACTTTTCGGGCGAGACGAAGGCGTTGCTAAAAAGCCCCAGGCGAGGAGGTGCCCTAGGCCGATTTTGGTGGGCCCCACGCGGCCAGGTACATGGGCCGCGTGGGCCCCCCTCTTTTGGCCCTCGTGGCTCTCCTCTCTTCGGTCTTCTTCCCTTGCCATCCTTCCGATGAAAAATTTCCGTGGTAGTTTTCCTTTTATTATTTGGGTTCCTAAAACTCCTGAAACAATAAAAACAAGAAAAGGGGTTTTCTGCCTCCCAGAAATTAAATACCAAAAAAAATAGGGACTTTGTATGAAAGTCCCCTAAATCGTCTAAAACATGTAAAAACATTGATATAACAGTGCATATAACATTCTAATATGCTACTAAAGGTTGCATAAAAGATGATATAAAATGCACGTATCACGTACCCCGTGGCCGTCCCTGGCCTGGGCCTCCTCGTTCTCGGCGCCGTGCTCCATGGCCGACCCCGGCCTGGACGGCCTCTTCGCTGCAGCCGTGCTCCGCGGCAGCCAGCGGCCTGGACCTCTTCGCCGTTGCTGCTGCTCCCCGTGGAGGATGGTAGGAGAGGAGCGGGTTGAGGATGCGCCGGTGGAGGGGTAGGAGAGGAGCGGGTCGAGGATGCGCAGGTCACGCGTTGATGTCGACGCGGTGCATGAGATGGACTTCCTTTTACGCTGCTGCTCCCCGCCGCCGCCGACCGCGGTGGCTGCCCTTTTTTTTTAAACCTGAAAAACTACTTCTGTGGCGCATGGCTTGTAGTGCGCCACAAAATACTATGTTTTTAGTGGCGCATGGTCCAAGTGCGCCACAGAATAAATTTTAGTGGCGAGAATTCTGTGGCGCACCCAGCAAACCTGGGGGTGTGCCACAGAATCCCAAATTGGTGCGCCACAGAAAGGCCTTTTCCCACTAGTGCAACTCCCCGTGGTTGCCACACCAATAGCATTGCAAAATTCTTCTAAAGACATAATGAGGCGCTCCCTTCTCTTCGTAAATTTGCAAACAAAGGTAGGAGGGGGTGCCTTACTTTTCTTACTATGCTTGTGGAGCTCAGGACCCTCAAATCTGAATGTAGAGAGGAATTCTCGCGAGAGTTCCTCGTATGTATCTTATGGGTTTTGAGAAAACCGAAGTAAGCCGGTTGCAGCAGCGAAGATGTTGAAGTCCTCTTGAATCCCCCACTATTCAAGAACATGGGGATCTTGCCATCTTGTTGTGTGTATCTTCAACTTCTCTCCCACATAGTATGCAGAATCCTTAAAAAGATGTTGGTCATCAAGGTTGAGGGAGACTTTGCATGCCCTTCTTCTTGGTCTTGAGTTCATTCCTATCAATGCCTTGCCCTTGTTGAACATGGTACCTTGCTGCCCATAAACAATACTCTTCAAAAATCAAGATGCAACACTCTAAAACAACATTGAGCCATCCATAACTAGTCTCCACATCAATATCATGCATCAATATCAACTAGAAAACTTAAATCTATGGATTTCCCAAGCATAATAGGTGACACCAAGTGCAGCAAAATACTTCATACATGATGCACAAGAACAAATAATAATTGGATGGGTGGAGGAGTCACATACCAATGAGCAATCCCACCAAACAGATTTGAAAAATCTGCTCTACACTTGGAGATCCGAGGATAGCAGGAAAAGAGCACGGGAAAAATTGGGAAAAATACCTGGAGCTAGTTGTCTCTCGAGGGGAAGGAGATGGGCACAGACCCCTCACCTAACTCCCCCTGTGGGCCAAAGTAGAGGGTCCCACGCGGCCAGGTACAGTGGCCGTGTGGGACACCCTATTCTGGGCGCTGGTGGCCCTCTGGTGTCCCCCCTTTTGGCTGGTTGTTCCCTTGGTAAAATAACTTACCTCCAATTTTTTCTGGGATTTTTCGAGAAAATTTTCTGAACAGAATTTTTCAAACTACAGTTTCTGGAATTTCTGAACTTTTGAAATAATTATGTCTAGGCAATATACTCTAAAAACTCTAAATAAATAAAATTAAAATGCAATGTAAATTTTATAGGAATCAAGTTTGCATCATTTTCACATTAGTAATGAGGTTGATCAAGTCTCATTAATAATATGTAAAAGATATAACACATGATTCTTATTTTATATGTGTATAGAAGAAATTCAAGATACCTCGTATTTGATTGGAATAGTTCCAACCATCACGGTGGCATATTTTGGTTCAGGTGGTGGTAATGCAAATTCAAAGCTTCCAACTATAAGAGTATTTCTTTTAATTGAATTCACACTTTGACTCACCATTGTAACAGATTTCTTCTTGGGAAATAAATAGTATGCTCATTTCCTTTGACATTGAATGTCACTTTGCTTTCAGTGCAATTTATCACAGCCCCTGCAGTGTTCAAAAAGGGTCTTCCAAGAATAATAGATAGATTATCATCTTCAGGCATTTCTAATATAACAAAGTCTGTAGGAATTAACACATTAGCAATAGAGATAGGAACATCCTCACATATTCCTATAGGCACAGCAGTTGATTTATCAGCCATTTGCAATGAAACTTCAGTTGGAACCAATTTGTTTAGGTTAAGTTTCTTATATAAAGAAAAGAGCATAACACTAACACCAGCTACTAAATCACATAATGCATATTTCACATAAGTTTCTTTTATATGACAAGGAATAGTTGGTATACAAGGATCTCCACGCTTTTCAGGCATTTTCCCTTTAAAGGAATAATCAGCAAGCATAGCAGTAATTGCATCAGTAGGAATCTTTCTTTTATTAGTGACAATATCTTTCATATATTTTGAGTATCGAGGAATTTTCATAGCATCAACAAGAGGAATTTGCAAATACAAGGATTTAATCAACTCGAAGAATTTCTCAAATCTAGCATCATCCAAAGTTTTTATTACCTCTTGAGGATATGGTATGTGTCTTTGTTCCCATGGATCCCTTTTTTACCTTTCTGTGGATTTGGATGGTTCTTCTTCTTGTTCTTCTCAGTAGGTGGTTGAGGGTCTTCCTTTTCACTAGCTTCAGGTTCTTCAACATTCTCTTCCTCTTGTGGTTCTTTTTCAGGTGAAGATGATTCCTCTTCTTCAGCATTATTATCTTCAGTCTCAGCATCAGAAATAGAAATATCATTATCTTGTTCTTCAGAATCATCATTATCTTGGTTTCCATTGGGAGATTTGCCTGCAGAAAGTTTCTTCTTTCGAGCCTCTTGCTCTTTCCTCTTGGGATGGTCTTCAGGATAGTCAGGATCCTGAGTACTTGCACCTTCCCTAGTATTAACTCCACAAACCTGTTTCTTTACAATAAGACTTTCATACAATTGATTTTGAAGAGAAACCATTTGTTCAACTTGATTATTCATCATCTCACAGTGTTTAACAATTCTTTTTACCTCTCCCGCACTAGCATGTAAACTTTCACGAAGAGATTTAATTTTGTGAGAGTTCTCCATAATAATCATTCTAATATTATGCTCCTTAGGATTGTGCGATAAGCAAAATCAGTCATGTAAGATACATCAATAGGAGATGTTACCTTTTCATTACCTTTCGTGGAGCTAATAGCGTTGACTTGAATTGAAAAACATGGTTGATCATCAGGAAGTTTAACACCCATTTCAGATAATTCCTTGAGATGAGAGGTTTTAATTCAATTCTCTTTAATGGCCTTGGAAGCTTCTTTCATTGTATCTTTGTCTAATTTGAGCATGCTGATACCCGTAGAAGTGATAGCCTTTAGTAGCTACCTGAAATGAAAAGTATACGGGGTTAGGTTGAGCCTCCAAGTGCAGAGTATGTAGTAAGTGGAAGACGTGTTTTCCCCACGAGGGTGACTCGAGGGTTTAATATCGAACTCTCGGGGAATCAGTAGTGAAAGATCTATCTCCCTATCCTTCTTTTGGTCACCTACAAAACAAGGTTAATTGTTTTGGTCCTCAACCTCACCTGTGGTTGTCAAGCACAAGGTGTATGAATGATATTAAGATAAATATGCAATGCAAACGAGAAATAAATATGCAATGGTGGTGAATGAATGTGCAAGGTTTTTTTTATGATGAATGCAAGATGGAAAAGTGTTTTTGTATTTTCGGATTTAATAATTGCAGAAAATGGAAAAGAGGTAAAAGTGGTTGGAAAGGTGTTTCTTATGATTAAAAATAGACCGGGGTTCATGGTTTCACAAATGCACTCTCTCTTTTAATGGTGTGGCAGACAATGGACACATAGAGTTGACATATGAGATTGCAACACAAAGTTTGATATCAAGTTACTAATTATATGGGCATCACGTCCTAACATAGAGATCTTTTGGTTATTAATCTCTCTTATACTCCACCAAGATGCGAACTAAATCATAACACCTTAGCAATTAAGATAAATCAGAGTATAGCTTTAATTATCATGACATGAAGTGAAAATAAGAGCATGCTAGATCTAGTCATAGAGTAGTGGCGATGGTCACACCCACATCTCCGGTAGCATGGTATTTTTGTTTATCCCTAGTGAGGTAACAAAGTAAGGTAAACACCCAAGTGGATCACGATATTTCAGTTGTCAACTTACCACACTCACCACCCCCCGTTACTCCAACTAATGCACACATCACCCCACACACGCCCTCATAAACATGCTTGATCATAACAAGTATATAAGAACGGAGTACATAATATGCATCTATACTCATAACTGTAACAAACATTGCAATCTCAAACATATATTAACTCATAAAAAGATCCACCACATAGGAATTACATATATGACCGTAATCATGTTCAGCAGCTCATACGGTACTAATTAGTGAAGCTCAAAGAGAGGAGAGATACATATGTTACTTCCACAAACCCATAGTCCAGAGGTGGACTACTCCCTCTTCATGATGGAGATGGTGGAGATGTCGATGGAGAAGATGGAGACCATGCCGGCAGCGCCCCGCCGGAGTTTTCCCCCCCCAATCTGCAGCTCCAGATCTTCGTTTTCGTGTTTCTGTGATATGGCGGCGCTTGTTTTCGAGAACGCCGTGGGACTTCTTTTATAGGCGTTTTTAGGTCAAGACGAAGGCGGTGGAGAAAAGATCGACGACTGCGGAGCTCCGAGTGCCAGGATGGTGGGCCCCATGCGGCCAGGTACAGGGGCCACGTGGGCCACCCCCTTTTGGTCTTCCGGGCTCCGTTTGCTTGATTCCTTCGCTCCTACGTCTTCTTCCTTCCAAAATAATGACCTCTGTATTTTTCCATATTTTCCTGACGACGTTTGGGTCCCTGAAACATAAAAGGAAAAAATAGGGTTTTCTGCCTGTGTAGGGTTAATTCCATAAAAATAGGAAACAATTATTTTATTTCCTAAAATCATTAAATAACAGTGGTATAACACTTATATAATGCAAATATGATTGGAATATGAGTGATATAGTGCAAAGTTCATGTATGCATTTTACATGCATCACATGCCTCCTTTCTTCTCCGAATATATATCTTCAATATTCCAGTCTTCATAATTTCTTGAGATAGTCTCCAATAACTCAGTTGCTTCATCAACGGTCCTTTCCCTGAAAACATTACCTGCAATACCATCAAGATAGCCTCTAGTGTTTTCAGTTAGTCCATTGTAAAATATATCAAGTATTTCATTACTCTTGAAGCCATGGGTAGGACATGTCCTAACCATCTTACTATACCTCCCCCAAGCTTGGGGTAAATCCTCCTTCTGTTTCTGTGAAAAGTTGCTAATCTCAATAGTTAGACCATGAATCTTATCAGCAGGGAAATATTTATTATAGAATACCTGCAAACATTCTTCCTTGCTAGTAATACATCTAGGTTCTAAACGATTATACCATGTTTTATCACTTCCTCCCAAAGTAAAAGGAAACAACTTTAAGAAATAGTAGCGTTGGTGGATTTCATCTTTCCCAAATAACACAGATAAGTCATGCAAAACAACAATGTGTTCAAAAGGAAACTCATCCTCTCTCCCATAAAACTTGTACTTCTCAGTTTTTTCAATTATTTTAGGATCAACACTAAATTCATAGTCTTTATCTTTAATTTTAATAGCTGAAGCATTCATTTTCTCAGTAACAGGGAAATAATTATCAAGAGGAGAATTTTTATAGCTATCAAGTTTATCCAATTTATCAAAATCCGAACCCAAAAAAGCCATAGCAAATGCAGCCTCTTCCTCAGAGGAAGTTTCCATCTCATCATCACAATATTCATTATCTTCTAGCTCAGATTCCACATTTTCAATAATAGGAGATTCAAGATTTTCAGGTGTTTCAGTTATCTCAGATGTTTCAGATGTTTCAGGTATTTCAGGTGTCACTTCTTTGTCTATGCTACTACATATTAAATCATTTTCATTACTAGTAGACATTTTTGACAAAGGTGAAATAGATAAAACTTTTTCTTTTTTCTTAGGAGCAACAGCAGAAGCAGCATTAGGTGAAAAGTTTTGCCTACTTAGCAGATCCGTACCTCTACGAGTAGTTGAAGGCCTCACTTCCTTCGGAGTAATCTTTTCCTTTCCCATGGTTAGGAACAAGCAAAAGCAGCAAATAATATGATAACATGTTGTCTTACCGATAAAGCTAGGTTCCCGGCAACGGCGCCAGAAAATGTCTTGATGCCCACAAGTATAGGGGATCGCTGAAATCCTCGTTGGGAAGTATTACCCAAATTTATTGTTTGACACGATGGGAACACAAGAATATCAATAAGACTTTGGCAATGGAGGCGTCAATCTCAACCACACCTGTATATCAATAACTTGCAGCAGTAATAGTGATGGCGGTAGTGTGATTCAAGTAGCAAATAAGGCAGCAGCAGTAAACAAATATTTCCCAGTTTTCACCGGAAAAGTGAAAGTGTAACTCAGAGATTTAAAACGTAGGCATGAGGTGACAGCGGGGTGTTGCATGAATAAGATTGATCATATAATAAGATATAGCTAGCAATGAGACGTATCTCTAACTCCGATATATGTAGGTATGTGTTCCATAATTAGTTGTGCGTACTAACCAAGAGAATTTGCACAACATCTATTGTCCTACCTGCCCATTTCACCGGGGCCAATTTGGAACTACAGGTAATTAAGGTCTACCCTTTCAAATAGACCGGAATAATGCATTAACACTTCATGAACACATAGAATCCTCAAACTAAAACATCTTCCCCTTGATTTTCCTATATGTCACTTTTAGGGTTCGCAGGTTCAACATAATAGCAGGTGATACACTTTGCAGATAAATACCAAACTCAATTATATGATGAGGCAAAATAAGTTCAGTATTGAAATCATGCCACTCGGGCCCTAGTAGCAAGCATTAAACATAGCATAAGTGCATCAACACAATACAAAAGTATCCTCAAGATAATCCCCTAAAATCTTGAACGACGGGTAGCATTACATGATCAATCTCATCCAATCCCCATCCACCTCACATGCCTACAGCGGACTACTCACACATGGTGATGATGGAGGAGCTCATGGTCGATGGAGATGAAGGCGGTGAAGATGGCGGTGAAGACGGCCTCCGGATCCCTCCATCGGAGGAGAAATTCTGGATCAATCTGTCCCCGAAACGAAGATCGTGGTGGGGGCGGCGGTGTGTTTCGCGAAAGCTCCTCTCCTTCTAGGGCAAGCGTTTTTCTGTATATATGAGGGGGTACGTCGAAGACCGAATGCGAGGCGGTGCCCGAGGCCCATTTTGGGTGGGTCCACGCGGCCAGGTACAGGGGCCGCGTGGGGCCCACTCTTTTGGCCTTCCGACGCTCCCTCGTGTCCATCCTTTGCACATTGTCCTCCTTTTCCATAAAAATGATGTGGTATTTTTCCCCGATTTTATTTCCTGCAAAAATAGCCAGAAAAGAGACTTTGCTAAAAACAGCGTCAGATTCAGCAGTTTTATTCAAATATGGGAAGATTCCGGAGCAAATTATGAAGCAAAGTGCTTGGAAAAGTTGATGCATTTTGGGTGCATCACCCCCCCCCCCCTCCACCACCACCACATCCATAGAGCCGGCTTTCCCCTAGACCCCGGTCAATGGGGCTTATCGGGAAAAATACTGAATATTTTTTAATTGTTTTAATTCATGAGCACCCAAGTTAAATGGTCATAAGGAATTTAAATACAAAGTTGGTTTTAAAAGTTTTCCAATAACCAGCAAATTTCTCGGTAGCCTTCAACCACGACTACCCTTAGGGGTGTAAACGGATTGGATCGGATCGGATTCTGCCTCTACCATATCCTTGACCATATTTTTCTTTCGGATTCGGATCGGATCGGATAATGAACGGTTGCGGATTCGGTGGCGGATAGATATAATCACGGATTCGGAACAGAAACGGAACGGGTTCGGGGCAGAAAAAAATTAGTCGGATCGGGATGTGCAATGTACATAATCAAACCATTTAACCAAAAATAATAGCTCAACAACCTAATAATCTAACAAAGTTGTACTCCATAGCATGTAAAATGACCATGCAAGTGGGACGTTGTTCAACAAATAAAGTTCATAACTCACTAACTACAAATTGTACTCTATTAGTTTAGACATTTAGGTAGAAAATTGGATTATTCGGATTATAACCATCGGATAATCCTAATTAATATCCGGATAATTCATATTCGGATGCTATTTTACATACCATATCCTATACCGTATCCGGTGTTCAATTCGGAATTGGGTATCCTTATCCGGCAAATTCTTCGGACCCGGATATGGATTCTTTAAAATAGATTCGGCGACAGATTCGGTACGGAAATTATCCTATCCGTTTACACCCCTAACTACCCTTGATCGCCTTCAACAACGACTACCCTTGATAAAAAAATAACCAATTCGATGGCCCAAATCTTGGTCATGAGGCACTATGCCTTTTTTAGCTTGGTGAAATACTACTCCATCCGTCCACATTTAACCTTGTTCTGGGTTTAGTTAAATTTGAACTTCATAAACTTTGGACCAAATATATAGGAAAATGTAAATATAATGTTATTAGAATCTTATTAGAATTATAATAAAACATGTATTTATATTACATGAATTGATATAATGTTGATATTTTTTCTTACGAACTTGATCAATTTTTTAAAGTTTGGCCGTTGTTTTCAGGTAAACGCCCGAAATAGGGGGTAGGGAGCACCTCCAATTCATGTAAGAAGAGAGAGTTGATCCCGTTTATAAGAAAACTAGGCCAAAAACCCACAATTTGCATGAACTTAGGGTAACCCAGGGTAAATAAAATGAGAGAGTAGCTTATTATCCGCTAGAGGCGAATAAGGTGGTTACAAGATCTCTTAACGATTGTTTATTTCTCTACCCACAAAATTTTTTTGAGATAAAGCCATCCGGCATGCTTTATTGATTAGGAATAATAGTTACATCATTTGCAATTACAGCTCTAATACAAATTGGAGGATCACCATGCCATACACCATTTTCTACCTCATAAAATTTAGCTAATGCATGAGCTGCTACATTGGCTTCCCTAGGACAATGAGAAAAGGTAACTCGGGCAAAATTTCGACAAAGAAAAGTGCGCTCCTCGTATATGGCTGCTGCTGGTCCGAGAGAATTGCCCCCATTTTGCATGACTTCAACCACTTTGATATACAGTCTGATTCCACAACCAGTTTGTTGCATCCCACATCACCTGCTAATTGTAATCCGTCGCGGAGTGCACAAGCTTCAGCAGTTGATGCGTCTTCAACAAAATGCAAGTTACCTCTACCACATGAAATGAAAACACCAAGATGATCGCGTATTATAGCACCAGCTCCACCAGAACCTGAGTCAATATCAAAAGCTGCATCTACGTTCAGTTCGACCCAATCTTCAGGAGGCTTCATCCATCCATGCCGCACAATAGGGCCAGGTCCCAGCCTTTTAGCTCTCATGTAGTTAAGTGACAAAGCCATGATTGCTTGTGATGATCTCAAAGGGTCTTGAACAGTTTCACCATGTGTCACCCTCCTTCTCTCCCACCAAATATACCAAGTTGCTACAGCAGCTAGATCACATCGACGTTCCTCTGGTATAAGGGGCGAACCTGCCGTGTCAAGGAGTAGCGACTCCATAATTGGGGTCCCATGTAGTTCTATCATCGTGGCATTCTCAATGATCTGGGCCATACCCAGTCCCTTCCAAATCTTTTTGGAGGGCAAAGACCGTAGAACAATTAGGTAAAGTTAAACAAAGAAAACACCCTCCAAAAAGGACTAGCCAATGCCAGTTTTCGCTAACATAGAGACAAAAAGAAACTACGAGATATGTATAGACAGAGTAGAATCAATCCAACTCTGTAGCAGCTCTGAATATTTAGTCTTGATACGATGTCCTAAGAGCAGTAGGTCTTGCTTCAGTTGTATTCTCCAGGAGTTGAGCCCATGTCTGATATTATGAAAGATGTTGTTATTTCGTTGCATCCAAATGTTCCAGCAACCCATGATGAGGATATCCATTGAAATTTTCGCTGGTAATGATTCTCTTGTCAGACAACATTCATCCCAAACAGAAATTCCTCTCCTTTTATTGATCAGAATTGATTCCCAGCAAGTGATAGCAAAGGGACAATCAAAAAACAGGTGCAGAGCAGTTTCTTCCGTATTCTCCTGACATAGTACACAGTTATAGCTTGGGAGGTAGAAAGTCTTCCTAGATAAAAGATTTCTGGTATTAACACGGTCTTGGATCATCGACCAGAAGAATATTTTATATCTCAGTATAGCTGATGATTTCCAAATATGCTTAAAGAGGTCTAGAGCAAACAGGCCTTGTTTTAGAACTTTATATGCTTGGGCTGTTGAGAAAAGCGGTGAATTCCAACTATATGACCAGGCGTCTGATTCCTCTGGATTGCCAGCTTGCAGTATTAGTTCTTGGAGTGTTTGTAACTGTTGGAAGGCTTCAACTGAGAGAGGGAGGTGGAAGTTATCTGTCCAGTCTTCAAAGAGAGCGATATCTTGAAAGGATTGGTTTTCATAGATGCAGTAGGAATATAACTCTGGGAATTTTTCTTTGCAAAGGCCTGTGCTCCAGTTATCATCCCAGAAAAGCACTGTGTTGCCCGCTTTTACATGACATTTGGCCATCTGTTTATATTCCGATAGAAGCTTAAGAATTCCTTTCCACCAAAAGGATCCCACTGGTCTGCCATCAATAGTTCTGTTGGAATAGTATTTCTCCTGGATGAATTTAACCCAGGGAAGGTCCATGTTGTTGAAGAATTTATGGAGATGTTTTAGCAGCAGAGCTTTATTCTGAACCACCAAATCTAAAACTCCAAGGCCACCTTGCTCTTTCGGCCTGCATACTTTATCCCAGGAAATAAGAGCAGTTCCTCTGTCCTCCATTCCATATTTTCTCCAGAAACAGTGCTTCAAATATTTATTAGCTTGTTGAAGAACAGTGGGAGGGACAGTGAGGATTCCCATATAGAAAATCGGCAGACTTGTAAAAATTGATTTGATGAGTACCAGTTTCTCTCCATAAGATAGCAAAGTAGAACATCTAGAAAGTCTTGATTCAAATCTTGATAAGAAGGTCATGTATTCAGAAACTTTCGGCTTCGTCAGAGTGAGAGGCATCCCTAGATATGTGAAAGGGAGGCTCCAACCGAGCAACCCATTGCATTGGACAAATCTGAAATCCTCTCTTCTGGGACATTAATAGGCACTAAAAAAGATTTTTCATAGTTTACTTTTAAGCCTGAGAATGTCGCAAAGTGAAGGAGCAAACTTTTGACATGTTGAAGCTAGATAGGACTTGCTTTCATGATTAGAAGAGTGTCATCGGCATACTGGACAACCGGGAAGTCAGGGCAAGCTTGAGAGAAAACTGGGGCACTGATTAAGTTGGTCTCCATTGCCTTGTTCAGAATGGTTTGAAGCAAGTCTGCAGCTAGCACGAAAATCAGGGGAGAGAGGGTCTCCTTGCCGTACACCTCTTTTACAGTGAAATTGTTTCCCAGGAATACCATTTAGCAGCACTGATGAGTATCAAGTTGAGTAGATCATATCAAACCATTTCATCCATTTTGGCCCAAATCCTTTCGCAATCAGAATTTTCCTAATGGCATCATGTTCAATCATATCAAAGGCCTTTTCAAAATCTAATTTAACTACTGCACACTCCATTTTTTCTTGATGACAGTGATGGATATATTCATAAACCCAAGGGAGGCAGTCTTGAATAGATTTAGCTTTGAGGAAACCATACTGATTCTTGTGGACTAGCTTGTGCATGACATTCTGAAGCCTATTAGCAAGCAGTTTTGTGATGATTTTTATGGAGCAGTTGAGGAGCGAAATTGGTCTGAAATCTGCAGGCTTAGTGGGAGCACCTTGCTTGGGAATTAGTGTGATGAAGGAAGAATTGATGCTCTGAAGTGTCACATTACCATTGTAAAAATCTTCAATGAGCTTGTAAAAGTCCTCTGAAATTATCGGCCAGCAAGCTTTTATGAAATTTGTGTTAAAACCATCTGGTCCAGGAGATTTGTCAGGGGGCAGATTTTTTACTACCAAATCAATCTCATCTTTGGTGAAAGGGACCTCCAGATTCTGCATACCATCTATTGAATTGATGAGTGAAGTGAATTATAATCTATCATTTATTTCTGTTCTGGACCCAAGTCTCTCTTTGAAAGCCCTTTCTAAAATTGTTGCTTTTGCTTGATGTTCCGCGTGTTCTGAATCTTGTTCATCCTGTAAGGTTGCAATGTAGCTTCTTCTATATTTGATGGTGGCTTTCGCATGAATTTTTTTGAATTGCATTCACCAAATTTAGCCCATCAAATAGTGGCCCTCTGTTTCCAATAAGTATTCTGCCTTTTAAGAAGTTGCATAAGATGTTCTTTAAGAAAGTCATGAGACACACTTCTTCCAAATATTCTTTGTCCTGGCACATTTGAAAAAGGCATGAGACTCACTTTCACAATGAACATCACACAATGGACACTGACTAGAAACTGGTACATGGCGATTCGCTAGAACGCCCATGCATGGTATTGCCCCCAGCATTGATCTCCATGAGTGAATTTTAATTTTTGTAGGTGCCTTTAACGACCATATCGCCTTCCATACCGGGTTCGCTGCAGAGGACCCGAAAAGTTGAGTTCTACGAAGTTTATGACCATGTTGATGATCCCACTCTAGATAGTATGATGATCGGACAGAAAATATTCCGTTTTTATTATGGTGCCACGAAATAAAATCATCCATCATTCCCACCGGCAATGGAATTCTTAATATCCTTTCTGCATCAGCCTCCCAAAAGAGCTCTCTAATTTGTTCCTCATCCCATGTTTGGCTCTCAACATTAATTAATTCTGACACCTTAGTATAAACAATATTACCTCGCCGAGTCATGATCTTTTTATTTGTGCTGCTAGGAATCCAGCAATCATCCCAAATATTAATGTTTTCACCATCACCGACTCTCCAAATATGCCATCTTTTAAAAGTTTGAATGTCTGGCCATATACTTTGCCATGTATAAGAACTACCTTTCTTTAATTGACAATTCAGAAGATCTCCAGAAGGATAGTATTTTTCTCTTAGTACCCGCGCACAAAGAGAATCCGGTTCTGAGAGTAACCGCCAACATTGTTTAGACAACATTGCCATTTTAAACTCTCCAACTCTAAAGCCCATACCACCTTGCTTCTTTGGAATACACATTCTCCACCATGAAAACCAGTGCATATGCTTTTGTTGATCATCATCTCCCCACCAGAATTGGGACATTGCAGATATTATCCCTTTACAAATCTGTTTGGGAAGCTTGAAAACCGACATGGCAGAAACCGGAAGTGATTGGATAACCGCCTTGATTAAAATTGTCGTGGTGGGAATCACTGTAACATCCCAAGTTTTTCAAAAAATTGAAAAATCAGAAAAATTTTAAACTTTTGAAAACTATTATGTATTTTTCTTTAAAAAGAAAAATCATGCATGCATTCATCTGCATATTGTATTGTTGCATTTGTAAATTTCAAAAGTGGGAATTTTAATTCCACTTGAAAACATATTTGAGAAAATATATCAAAAGGACAATTTATGTCCTATATAATATTTTGACTTTTCTTTAATTATTCTGTAAATGTTTGTATTATGTTTATTTCAAATTGGGAAAAGTTAGAGAAAATAATTCGAAAACCCTAGTTTGCAAAACATTTGCAAATACTATTCAAACTATTTCGAATGTAAAATATATTCTTTTGTAAATTATATCCCCAAGTCACACTAATTATGTGGGGCATGTTTTTATAAAAATTATTGAAAGTGGTTTGATTTGATTTGGTTTTCAAATTCAAGAGTTATTTGGTTTTGAATAAAACAGAAGAGAAAAACGTTTTCTGGAAAAAAAATGCGAACCTAGCCTAACTGGGCCGAGCCCATCTCCCCTCTCTCGCACGCGCAGCAAACAGAAAGCCCACGGCCCAACTTTCCCTCCCCCTCACCGCCAGACGGGCCCCACTTGTCATCATCTTCACCGTGACGGGCACGAACTCTACCGAACCCTAGCCAAAATCGGAGACGATTTCTGTTAGGATTCGCTCGAGATTCTCCGCGTACCCAGCCCCGATAAATACCCCGGCCCCGCTCGTTCTTTTACCCCAAACCAATCGCTGCGAGAGCCCCCAGGCTGCCCGCATTGATCCGCCGCTGTCCGCCATTGCCGCCGCCATATTTCGCAAATTCCGGTGAGCACCGTCGATCTCGAGCCCTATCTTCTGTCCCAATCTCTTTGCTACGTCCTTGCGCATCCTCTAATGTTGCGTGTTGTTTTTCTCCATGCATCAGTGCGACGGGAGCTTCCTCGACATCGACCACCGCCGCAGGAACAAGTTCGGCAAGCAACTGAAGACCACCCGGAGCTTCCCCGACATCCTCGACCACACCATCGTCTCCGCCTCGACGCTCCGCTTCTTCTGGTATGAGCCGTCCATCCCCGCAAGCTTCGTAGAGTAGAGGAGCAGTTCTCCGGCGATGGCGCCACCGTAGGAATTAGTTTTCCGGCGAAACTCCAGCGGAAGCGCCGGTGACAATTGGTCTTGTAGATCTAGGCCGTTAGATCGTCAACGAACGGCGGAGATTAGATCGTTTAGGCAAAGAGGTACGGAGGAATTAGATCTCGCCACGTCAGTCGCCCAGTCAGCCGCCTCGTCATCGCTAAGTCAGCACCAGCCAGCCATTACGGAGCCGCCGCGTGGACGTCAACGCCAACTCAGCAGTCAAAGTCAGCAGTCAGCGCGAAGACCGGCAATTTTGCAGAAAGGGCCCTGAAGATTAGATTCATTATAACTTTTTATTGGCTCGGCCAATTTTTGCAAACTTTATATTTCTGGAAAGCTTATGACATGTAGAAACTTTTGGCATGTTTAATTTTAGGTTTTGTCAAATTAATTTTGTTTATTTTAAAAAGTGGCTTAATTAGTATTTTGAACATAACTCTAATTTAAAAATTGATAGTTGATCAAATCCTTTTGCTATATTTTTGAATGTCTAAGTATTGGCCGTAGGTTTACTCTACTATTTTTGTAAAAGTATTTTCTATGTTTTCATAATTAATATGAATTAAATGCTTGTAGGTGGTATTTTAATAATTAAAATTGATTAAAATTAATTTTCTTCATATATTCGACCAATAAAATGACTTAGTAATATTTTGATCAACTTGGTTACAAAAGTACTTAGAAATATTCTGCCGCTCCAAATAAAGTATTTCTTTCTTCCTTAGAAATTTTTGATAAATAAATTTGGTAACACTTTTCCTTAAAAAAATTTCAACATCTTAATAATGTTAAATCTTTTCCTTAGAAAAATAGTATCTTGAAAACTTAGTTGTTTTCCTTAGAAAATATTCTAAGTACTTGCTATGACAAATGTTTGTTCTTAGAAAAATTATCAACAATTGTTTTTCATACTTTTCCTTAGAAAATATAGCACCTCTTATTTTGTTTACTTTTCCTTAGAAATTAATTGACTGTTGTGTTAGCCTCTAGTCCTTAGTAAATTTCGACCCCAAGTGTTATGACCTTGGTCCTTAGTCATTTTTGGACCATCTTACTTGCCTTGCATTAACTTAGAATAAATTCATGGCATGGCATGCATCTTTAGTCCTTAGAAATATTTTGCACATCATACATGACATATTTTTCTTAGAAGTTTTACGAAACTTGTTTGTTCATTATGTATTGTTTGTTGTGTTAGAATCTCCGGAGGGAAACGAGGACTGTTGCAGCTGCTGTTGCTATTCTCCTTGTTGCCAAGGCAAGTGGCACACCTCATAAAATTCCTAAGTACTTTTGTCTATGCATGACTACTTTATTTTCTTAAGCATGTGTAGAACTTAGTAGTATAGCTATGCTAAAACTGTTTAGACTAGCATCCCTTTTACTAGATGGTCTAGAATCCCATGTTTAACTTAGTAGATTATTGAAGTGCTAGGCAAATGGTGTTTTTATGAAAAACTAAATTCTACTAAGTAAAAGAAACTCCTGGGTGGGTGGTTGGAATAGCAATTCCCCATTTAGGAGTATGAACCATACATGGTTCCCTAACATGGGAGGATGAATTGTAGATGAGGGTGATTCCCCAATTGGAAGTATGGACCATACGTGGTTCCCTAACTTGGGAGGATGAATCACACTTGTGGAAAGCCACCCAGGGTATTCAAGGGGCCAATGTTTTCTCTAAGTGAAGATTGCTTACCGTGCAGCCATTAGTCATATGGGCTCTGGCTAGATGGATTAAGTTGCGTGGACTCCTCCCGGCTTGACAAGCAGATGTAGAGGGTGTAGGTGGAACGGGTCACGCCGGTATGGGATGGGGAATATGCTTCTGAAAAGTCTCGTCTCAACTCTCTCCTTTTCCTTAGCACAATTTGAGTGCTTGAGGATAGTTTGGGTCTGTTGGGTCTAATGGTGAAAGTGCACATCCTCTGCAGAGTTAAAAAACTAAGTACTTAGCCGTGTCCCCGGTTTCGGAAAAATTGAGCAGCTGATCAAGGATTCAACGGAGGTTTCCATCATTCAAATTTCGAAATTGAAGTTGATGGTGAACAAGGGTGGATGAGACTATGGTTTTCATGCCATGTCTTGATTTGAAGAAAAGAGTTTTCCAAAAGAGATACGAAAAAAATTGGCTTTCTGCGAAATTAGTCTTGAACTCCACCAGCCAAATATGCATATAGGTTATTAGAGTTATTCCACTAAGTGTACACATAGTGTCACTTGCCAGATCCATTTTAATGGTATCTGACCCACTCTGTTGCAAAATTTTAATTGTTGCAGAATTTTCTGATGATGAGTAAGGCTACGTTTGGGTTTTGAGTCTACAACCAACATGTTTTCTCCTGTGGCGCATCATGAAGATGGAGGCTCTTTGAAGATTTATTTCTGCTGCTTTATTGTTTTAAGCTAGCTTTAAGCTATGCAAAGATGTATCGAACCATTTATTTTTCCAAGTCTTGATCATTCGTGTAATAATTGATACAATGTTGTGATATTCATCTTAAACTCTGTGCAAATGAAACGATCCAGGGGTTTGCACTATACACAGGTACCTTACCATATTTTAAGTGCACGTGCGTTACAGATGGTATCAGAGCATAGTGTTGCCTGTAGGATTGAAACCCTAGGTTTGGTTAGAAATAAGTTGGCCAAAAAACTTAATTTTTACCAAGTCTAAAAATTTCTATAGAATATTCTTGTTTTTCTTCTAAGTACTCGTAATTCTTTACTTATGCATTTTATCTCATACTTTTCCTTCCTACCCGAAGGATGAAGAGATTCGAGTACACTTGTGAGGAGGACTACCCGGTGACCCGCTTTGGCAGCATCATGTTCGATATCCTCAAGCACCTGAAGCTACCAGCACCCATGATCAAAGGATGCATCTTGAAGAAGTTCAAAAGAGAAGACCTTTGGGGAATCAGAGGAGTTCAACTAGGACGTGAAGGCGAAGCACCCATTGAGTACAGAATAATGGGAGTCTCCATGGAGAGAGGAATCAATGTCATCATGCAACACGTGATAGCTTGCCTTTGTGGACGCTACTCCAAGGAATTGGAGGGGCACTACTCCTTCCCTTTTGGAAGGCGTGACGATGAAGGATCACCCTTCTGCTATGGCACCGAGAACATGGGCAAAGATGAGTTCGTGAGCGATTATTTCCATGGCTTGGAACTCTTAGTCCATGATCTTTACTTTGATACCAATGAAGAACTCCACAAGAATGATGAGCTTTGCGCCCAAATCCAAGTGAATGATGAGAAGATAAAGAACAAGAAGAGAGGACCAAGGAGCTAGAAGAAAAGTTCAAGGCCCAAGAGAAGAAATTCACAAGTCAAGAGAAGAGAATCAAGCAAAGAAACAAGCAAATAAGGGACTTGAAGGAAGAACTCTCCACCAATGATGTGGAGCTTGATGCTGATTGTGACTTGATCAAGCGACTTTGTGCTGAGAAGAAGGAACTCCAAGAGAGGAACTCAGAATTGGAGAAGGAAGTGAAGGATCTCAGAAGCGTGCTCATTCAGGAAGGCTTCGAGATCCAAGAAATTGAAGAGGAAGAAGATGATGTCGCCATGATTGAGGACTAGGATAGTTAGAGAGACTACCATTTTACTTCACGCTTTAAAATTTCAAATTTTTAGTTTTGGATCTACCAACTTGTGGTAGGACAATACCTAGTTTCCCTTTGTTGCTATTTTCGACCAAGACAAGTGAAAAGTGAATAAGTGAAAGTTTAATTGTTGAAGTGTTGCTTGTTTGATTGTTGAATGCCTGTTTGGGTAGAATTATTTCTCATAGACCTGTCTATCTTCTACTCATCTATGCTAAAACCCACAGATGCCTCCCCGTCGTGCACCTGAAGACAACAACAACAACAACAACAACAACAACAACAACAACAACAACAACAACAACAACAACAACAACAACAACAACTACAACTACAACAACAACAACAACAACAACAACAACAACAAAGCTATGATGCAACAGATGATGGCGGCCCAGACTCAGCTGATGACCATGATTGCTCAATTCATGGAAAATCAACATGGACCTCCACCACCACCACCTCCTCCCCAAGTAGACAGACTTGCCAGGTTCCTTAGGCTTAGGCCAAACAAGTTATCAACTACAACTTATCCAATTGTGGCTGATGACTGGCTGCGTTCTGTGCAAAAAGATGAGGTGACCACTGAATGTGATGATGCTGAGAAAGTTAGGTTCACAGCACATCTGCTTGAAGGACCTGCTGCCCAATGGTGGGAAACTTATCAGATTACTCACCCATTGGACACTCTGACTTGGGAGAATTTCAAGGAAGGATTTCGTAATGCTCATATCTCCACAGGCGTTATGAATCTGAAATAGGAAGAGTTCCGCAATCTGCGTCAGGGGAACAGAAGTCTTGAGGAGTACATGGATGACTTTCATGCCTTGTCTCGATATGCTCCTGAGGACATTGACACAGATGCAAAGAGGAAGGCTAAATTTCTCAAGGGACTAAGTGATGAGCTAAAGATACCTTTGACTGTGGCTTATGCTCCAACCTATCAGACACTCCTTGATCAAGCAATCACCCTTGAAGATAGCATGAAGAAAGCTGAAAGCAGGAAGAGGAAGATGAGTATCAACAAACATCATTCAGAGCCTTCAATCAAGAAACATCCCTCTCATGATGTAAGCCATGGTCATAAATATGGGAACCACCATAGTGGAGGAAGCAACCACAACCATCATGGTGATACTCATAATAGTAGAAGCAAAGGAGGTAATGGAGAATACCATAACAATTACCACCATGGTCAAAATCGTCATCACCCCGAAGGAAAGAAGGACATTAGTCACATAAAATGTTATAAATGCAAAGAGATGGGACATTATTCCAGCGACTGTCCTGAGAAGAAGACTAAAGAAGCTGGCAAGCCAAATCCTTTTGAGAAGGGATATGTGAACCATATCCATATGGAAGGAGCATACAATGAGCCTAGTATGAGGAATGGTACGTTCTCAAAAATCAAGTTTGAAGTTTGACTACTGATGCATGTAAAATGCATACATGAACTTTGCACTTTAATTGCTTATATTCCAATCATATTTGCATCATATAAGGGTTATATCAATGTTTTATAATGATTTTTGGGAATATTCATTTATTTCCTATTTTTATGGAATTAACCCTGCACAGGCAGAAAACCCCGTTTTCTTATTTTAATGTTTCAGGGACCCAAACGTCAACGAAATCACCTGGAAATTTACGGGCGTCAATATTTGGAAGGAAGAAGACCTGTGGGCGAAGGAAGCGAGCAAACGGAGGCTCGAGGGCCAAACGAGGGGGCCCACGCGGCCGGTACTGTAGCCGCGTGGGACCCACCCATTTGGGCCTCGTGGCTCCGTTGCCTTCGATCTTTTCTCCACCGACATCGTCTTGACCTAAAAACGCCTATAAAAAAGGTCCCCCGACGTTCTCTGGAAGGAGCGCCGCACAAACACAGAAACACCGAAACGGAGATCAGGAGCTGCAGATTGGAGGGGGAAAACTCCGGCGGGGCGCTGCCGGCGTGGTCTCCATCTTCTCCATCGACTTCTCCACCGTCTCCATGATGAAGAGGGAGTAGTCCACCTCTGGACTATGGGTTTGTGGAAGTAACTTATGTATCTCTCCTCTCTTGAGCTTCACTAATTAGCACCGTATGAGCTGCTGAACATGATTACGGTCACCGTTGTAATACCTTTGTGGTGGATCTTTATGAGTTAATATATGTTTGAGATTGCAATGTTTGTTTCAGTTATGAGTATAGATGCATATTATGTACCCCGTTCTTGTCTACTTGTTTTGATCAAGCATGTTTATGAGAGCGTGTGTGGGGGAACGTGTGCATTAGTTGGAGTAACGGGGGTGGCTAGTGCAGTGAACGTGAGAGAAAGTTCTGCGATCCACTTTGGTATCTTTACCTTACTTTGTTACCTCACTAGGGATAAACTAAAATACCATGCTACCGGGGATGTGGGCGTGACCATTGCCACTACTCCATGACTAGATCTAGCATGTTCTTATTTTCACTTCATGTCATGATACTTAATGCTATACTCTGAGTTATCTTAATTACTGAGGTGTTATGATTTAGTTCGCATCTTGGTGGAGTATAAGAGAGGTTAATAACCAAAAGATCTCTATGTTAGGACGTGATGCCCATATATCTAAGTAACTTGTTATCAAACCCTGTGTTGCAATCTCATATGTTAACTGTGTGTGTTCCATTGTCTACCACTTTATAAAGAGAGAGTGCATTTGTGAAACCATGAACCCCAGTCCATTTTTAATCATAAGAAACACCTTTCCAACACCATATACCACTTTTCTATTTTCAGCCATCATTAAATCCGAAAATACAAAAATACTTTTCATCTTGCATACATCATTCAAAAACCCAAAAATATCATTTACATTGCATCCACCATCATTGCATATTTATTTCTTGTTTGCATTGCATAACTATCCTGATATCATTCTTACACCTTGTGCTTGACAACCACAGGTGAGGTTGAGGACCAAAACATCTAACCTTGTTTTGTAGGTAACCAAAAGAAGGATAAGAAGATAAATCTACCACTTCAGATTCCCCGAGAGTTCGATATTAAACCCTCGAGTCACCCCTCGTGGGGAAAACTGTCTTCCACTTACTATACACTCTGCACTTGGAGTCTCAACCTAATCCCGTTTATTTTGCAGGTATCAAGCCTTGCTCTTCGGGACATCAAGACGTTTTCTGGCGCCGTTGCCGGGGAATCGTAGCTGAGAGATTTATCCAAGGGTGTGCATCATCGCATTCATCTCACAACAAAGTCAACGTCACCAACTTGTGCTAACACCTAAGCTTGGGGAGGTTGCACCTACGTGAGCACCATCTTATCCATCTTTACTTACAAAGCAATTTATTTGTTTTGTTAGTGTCATTGCATATCATATCATATTTATTTCAGTTTTGCATAAAAAATTAAAAATACCAAAAAAACTTGCTAAAATGGGAGAAAGAACTAAGTTGTGTGACTACACAAACACTCCTAATGATCAATTTATCACGAGAGCTATTGCCACACCTAAGATAAATGCTGAGAGTTATGAAGTAAGTCCTAGTTTGTTGAACTTGATAACTAGGGAACAATTTGGTGGTAGTGCTATGGAGGATGCCTCTATGCATCTTCATGACTTTGTTGAAATATGTGACATGCAAAAGTTTAAAAATGTGGAAAGTGATATCCTAAAACTGAAGTTATTTCCTTTTTCACTTAGAGGAAAAGCTAAAGAGTGGTTGCATTCCTTGCCATCTGGTAGTATTAATTCTTGGGATGATCTAAAAGAAGCTTTCATTAAGAAATATTATCCCCCTGTTAAAATTTTGCAAAATAGAAACAACATCCTTTCTTTTAGGCAAAATGAAAATGAACATGTTGCTATGGCTTGGGATAGGATAAAACTTATGCTTAGAACTTGTCCCTCACATGGAGTTAATGAATGGACCATATTACACTCTTTCTACAATGGTTTAAACTACATGTCTAGAAACATACTTGATTCTGCTGCTGGAGGTGCTTTTATGAGTAAGACTATAGTAGAAGCTAAAAATATATTGGAAAGCATTTTACAAAACTATAGTCAATGGCATACTGATAGGGCACCTAATCCTTCTAAGAAAGTGAACTCTATTGAAGAAACTAATGATTTGTCATCTAAAATGGATACTATTCTTGCTTTGCTTAATAAACCTAGTGTTGAAAATGTTCCTTTGCAAGAACTAGTTGGAAACAATTCTGAAAATATTGATGTCAACTTCATTAGGAACTATGGTAATAATGGGTATGGTAACAACAATTATAACTCTTATAATAAACCCCCATATGTGCCAAATAAATATGCTTCTAGTGGTAATGTTTCTAGTGACTTGGAAAACACCATTAGATCTTTTATATCTACCCAAAAAGAGCTTAATAAGGAATTTATCTCTAAGTTTGAAAAACAAGATGCTTTGTTTGAAAGGGTAGATCAGCTTACTAAGGAAGTCTCATCATTAAAGAGCATCATTACAGCCCAAAAACATGAGGAAACAATAAAATATTGCCAAGAGGTTATCAATAAGTCTTGGGAACACATTCATGAGCAAGAGAGAGTTGCTAAAGAATCTATTGGGGTAATGAAAGAGGTTGAAGTTGAGGAAGTTAAAATGCTTAATGAAGTCAAGGATCCTTTGCTTGACTTAGAAAATTGTAGCTTGCATGAATTAATATCTATCTTACAAAAATTTGCAAGTGATCCTTCCATCAACACTAACCAAGCAGGTTTTGGTTCTTATATTGCTAATCATGTCTTGAAAGAAAAGATTGCTAGGTACAACCAAGAGGCTATGATACCACCTAAGCTTGGGGATATGTGGATACCTAAGGTACTAGTAACTATTGGAAAAGAGACACACCATGCCATACTTGATCTAGGATCTAGTGTCTCTGTTTTATCTAAAGAACTATATGAAGTGCTTGAATTGAAAAATCTTGAAAAATGCTCTATTGAACTAGCACTTGCTGATGACTCTATTAAACATGCTTTGGGAAAAGTAAGTGATGTTATGGTAGAGTTACATATGACTTTTGTGCCTGTGGATTTTCTAATCATGGACATGGGGATAAAACCTCTAGTCCTATTATTCTTGGAAGACCTTTTCTTCGTACCACAGGTGCTATCATTGATTCAAAGGAAGGGAATGTAAAGTTTCAGTTTCCACACAAGAAGTGCATGGAACACTTTCCAAGGAAGAGGGAACCACCAAAGTTCAAGCTCCCTCATGAGCTTCGTCCACAATAAAACAACAAGTAAGAAGCCTAGCTATATGGCTATAAAGAAAGCGCTTTGCGGGAGGCAACCCGGTTATTTTTATGTGTGATTTTCTTTGTGTCCTCTTGCTGTAACAAGAGATTTTGTTTAGTTTAGGTTCTGGAGTTTTTAATAAAGTGCCAAGTTTTACCCTTTTTGGTTTGAAAAAGTTGCTTATAGCGTTCGGAGATTTTATTCCTGCACGAAGTCAGTGCACGGTATGATTTTTAATTCTTATTCTGTAACTCCGAATGAGCTCATATTTGAACTGTAGTTGCAACTTTTCATCCTCTGTATGCATGAATTTTTTCGGAATTTTTCGAGAAAGTTTGGTAGGGTAGAAAAATACGTTTTGCTGCTGCTGTTTTTCTGGACAGATTCTGTCCCATTTTGTTTGATGCATGCTTTGAGCTTTTAAGTTGAATCTTTTTGATCCAATTGAGTTTATGAGTAGGCATACAACATTATACTTTCTGGACATTCATATGAATTTTTGTTCAAGGATTATATGCAGCAAGGAACCTATTTGTTTATCACTATTAATGCACCCCACAGAAAAGAGATGGGAGAAACGGTGTTTTGAAGTTTTTTCACAGGGATTGGAGGAGATGCACCAAGAGCTATCCAAGGATGGTGAAGACCATAAGCTTGGGGATGTGAAGACAACCCCGCTGGACCTACACACTCTCGGTTTGCACACGTCCAACTTCTGTTTTTCGATCGAAACACTTTATCGCATAAACTTGGAGCGTCGTTTTTGTTTTTGTTTGAGTCTTGAGAGACCACCACACTATCAATTATATATGAGAGAGCTACTGGAAATATGGGTTGAAATATGTTGGATGCTTTTATAAGATTGGGAAAAGGGATGTTTGACTTGATTTTTAATGATACATATAGTTGCATGATTCATGAGCTTGTTTATGAGTAATAGTTTGCAAATTCTTTTTGTAGAGCTATCACTTATTCATGTTTTGGTGCTGATTGTTATTTCACTTGGTTTAACATGGATTAGTTAGTTCTATGGACACTCATGCATGCATCTAGATGGTCAACTTTCTCCCTTTTGCTAGCCCAAAAACTCCAACAAGCAAAAACTTGTTTCCAACACCTTCAACCAAAGTTATTCCAGTGAGTCCACCATATCTACCTATTGGCTTTATGCTATTCCGAGTATGTTTAACATGTTGTTTGTGTTATCTTACCTCTGAATGAAAATGTTTATGTTATTGATTGCAATGGAAAAAATTGGTTATATAGCTCTCACGAACTTGATGCACAATGTTCTTTTATTTGCATAATAAAACTTGACCCATTGTGATTAAGATTATGATGTTTGTGGCTTGATGAATGTTTTGGGTTGGAAGTTAGCCCATATGTGCTGTCACATGGCAAGCTTTCAACACGCTCTTCATCTCATTTAGTTGATATCATGTGCTTTTGTCTATGGATGCTTATCATGTTGAAATAAATGTGGAAATAGAGTGAGTTTAAATGAGTTTGTGTAAATGGTTAGAGAGACGCCTGGGCCGCTAATCTAAGCCATGCATCATTCATGGTGGAAATTTACTTACATACTATGGTGAACCTTCTGTGATACACCTTGCAATAAAAAACTATTCCAAATGGTAAATAAAAAGGGTGTTGAGATTGTTCATTTTGTTTGTTTGTCTTGTCATTTTGATATGGGCTTGTTCCATATCTTGGGACAAGAGGTACCCCAGTTGACGCTCTTGATGATACTATTATGCTTACAATGATATTTAATTGAACTTGCTTTGTTTCCCAAGTTGAGTAACACATGGTGTAAGTACTTGTATTCAAGGGGCATGAGACATTCAACCCATTCTTTATCAAGCACACTACTCATATTTGCTTTCACTTTAACCTTAATCATTCAAGATGCTATGATAGGGGCAATGAGAGCTTGACACCAATGAATACCTTATTGCAATCATTAACTTAAGTAGAAGAGTTTGGAAGTTGGATGAAACTTATGCATGCTTTACCTCTACTCACATATACATCTTTCCAAAGTGTACACCTATCATATTCAGATTTTCATCTACACTCTATGACCATTGTAGGATGTTCTACTTATCATTATGCATACATGTGTTCCATATTACTTGCTACCATGTTACACTTTGTGAACTATCAATGAACATCCTTGTCTTGAATACTTGATATCACTTCATAAACTATTTGCATATTGCTACTCCTTTGAAGAATGAATCATTTGACTATATGTAGCAATAGTAATCATCTTTGATATCATTGTTAAGTATTAAATTGCAAAGTCCATGTTAGTTTTATCATCTTCATACTCGAGGACGAGCATGGATTAAGCTTGGGGATGTTGATGCATGTAAAATGCATACATGAACTTTGCACTTTAATTGCTTATATTCCAATCATATTTGCATCATATAAGGGTTATATCAATGTTTTATAATGATTTTGGGAATATTCATTTATTTCCTATTTTTATGGAATTAACCCTGCACAGGCAGAAAACCCCGTTTTCTTATTTTAATGTTTCAGGGACCCAAACGTCAACGAAATCACCTGGAAATTTACGGGCGTCAATATTTGGAAGGAAGAAGACCTGTGGGCGAAGGAAGCGAGCAAACGGAGGCCGAGGGCCAAACGAGGGGCCCACGCGGCCAGGTACTGTGGCCGCGTGGGACCCACCCGTTTGGCCTCGTGGCTCCGTTGCCTTCGATCTTCTCCACCGACATCGTCTTGACCTAAAAACGCCTATAAAAAAGGTCCCCCGACGTTCTCTGGAAGGAGCGCCGCACAAACACAGAAACACCGAAACGGAGATCAGGAGCTGCAGATTGGAGGGGGAAAACTCCGGCGGGGCGCTGCCGGCGTGGTCTCCATCTTCTCCATCGACTTCTCCACCGTCTCCATGATGAAGAGGGAGTAGTCCACCTCTGGACTATGGGTTTGTGGAAGTAACTTATGTATCTCTCCTCTCTTGAGCTTCACTAATTAGCACCGTATGAGCTGCTGAACATGATTACGGTCACCGTTGTAATACCTTTGTGGTGGATCTTTATGAGTTAATATATGTTTGAGATTGCAATGTTTGTTTCAGTTATGAGTATAGATGCATATTATGTACCCCGTTCTTGTCTACTTGTTTTGATCAAGCATGTTTATGAGAGCGTGTGTGGGGGAACGTGTGCATTAGTTGGAGTAACGGGGGGTGGCTAGTGCAGTGAACGTGAGAGAAAGTTCTGCGATCCACTTTGGTATCTTTACCTTACTTTGTTACCTCACTAGGGATAAACTAAAATACCATGCTACCGGGGATGTGGGCGTGACCATTGCCACTACTCCATGACTAGATCTAGCATGTTCTTATTTTCACTTCATGTCATGATACTTAATGCTATACTCTGAGTTATCTTAATTACTGAGGTGTTATGATTTAGTTCGCATCTTGGTGGAGTATAAGAGAGGTTAATAACCAAAAGATCTCTATGTTAGGACGTGATGCCCATATATCTAAGTAACTTGTTATCAAACCCTGTGTTGCAATCTCATATGTTAACTGTGTGTTCCATTGTCTACCACTTTATAAAGAGAGAGTGCATTTGTGAAACCATGAACCCCAGTCCATTTTTAATCATAAGAAACACCTTTCCAACACCATATACCACTTTTCTATTTTCAGCCATCATTAAATCCGAAAATACAAAAATACTTTTCATCTTGCATACATCATTCAAAAACCCAAAAATATCATTTATCATTGCATCCACCATCATTGCATATTTATTTCTTGTTTGCATTGCATAACTATCCTGATATCATTCTTACACCTTGTGCTTGACAACCACAGGTGAGGTTGAGGACCAAAACATCTAACCTTGTTTTGTAGGTAACCAAAAGAAGGATAAGAAGATAAATCTACCACTTCAGATTCCCCGAGAGTTCGATATTAAACCCTCGAGTCACCCCTCGTGGGGAAAACTGTCTTCCACTTACTATACACTCTGCACTTGGAGTCTCAACCTAATCCCGTTTACTTTTGCAGGTATCAAAGCCTTGCTCTTCGGGACCATCAACTACCAATAAAATTATCTTTTTAAGGTGGTAGCCACGCCCGGTATCCTAGTCACAACCGGTTGCTAGCCTTCACGAATTCGGGACGAGATTTTCCGTTAAGGGTGGTTAGTCTGTAACATCCAAGTTTTTCAAAAATTGAAATTGAAAACCAGAAAAAATTTAAAACTTTTGAAAACTATTATGTATTTTGCTTTAAAAGAAAAAT